>JAJHUR010086063.1:0-13076 GCA_027495735.1 Lutjanus campechanus | reverse complement strand
ATGGTGTGGGGGTGTGTTAGTGCCCATGGCATCATGGGTAACTGTCACACCTGTGAAGGCTCCATTAATGCTGAAAGGTACATACAGGTTTTGGAACGACATACTCTATGTCGCCATCCACACGGCGTCTGTCTCAGAGACGTCCCTGCTTATTTCAGCAAGACAATGCCAAGACACATTCTGCAGTGTGGCTTCTAGGTCTGGGTGTTGATTCAGATTTCTCAGATTGATTTAATTCAATTCACAAGATCCCAATTCAATTTGATTTTTATTTGTCTGGGGACATTTCAGTTACAATACCTATTTGGCTTGAATATGAAAGAGATTCTCAGAGAACTAATGCTGTAAATTGTACAAGGAATTCTCTAACCTGGTGCATTATTAAAAATATTAATGTTTACATCAAGAATTGACCCCAAAGCAGTTACAGTGTTTACCCTACCATTGTTTTAAAGGAATTCTTCATTTTTAGACATTTTTACTCAGATACTTTTATTTTGAAATTTTATTTTGAAGTTGAGTACGTATGTAAGTTTCCTTCCTTCCTGTAGCTCTGCTTTCTGTTACATTTCTGGTTTTGTTGCAGATTAGAAGTCACAGACGATGTGTAGCATGATAACTGGGTTCTCTCTCTGTTGTTCTGTCATGTTGATGTTAAGTGTATTTACTGGTCCGCTCTGATGTCTGTACAGACTTGTTTCAGTAATTAGCTTGTGGAAATTAGCCTTACCAAGTGATAAGCTAACTGGCTAGCCCAGTTAGCATGCCTATATTACCTGGAACACAGTAACTGTGGTCACTGCAGCAGTTGTTGAGTATTCACACAGTCACACGGGGAGTGTGCTAATCTCATTTTATAGTCCTAAAATGCTTTAGATTATGTTGCTTCAGTAACAAGTCGTAGATCTGCAGTAAGGAGCTGAAATACAACTGATGACTCTGTTCTCTGACTGGAGCCATGTACCACATTCAGCGCAGCGCTCCACGAGATCTCGCCACAAGGATGGTCATGCGAGACTAGCAGTGTTAAAACAGCAGGCTGTATCACACATCCATGGGAGAAAAGAGAGATATGGGCATTTTATGAATCAATACTGGACCACACAAAGGAAAGTCGATTCAAAACGACTGATCAAATTTTTTTTTAACCCGGCCCGATAGTGGCTTCATAATAAAAGAGTTCAGCTACTAGACTGACCTGCCTGCAGTCCAGACCTGTCTCCCACTGAAAATGTGTGGTGCATCATGAAGCACAAAATACGACAACAGAGACCCCGGACTGTTGAGCACCTTAAGTCGTACATCAAACAAGAATAGGGAAGAATTTCACTTTCAAAAACTTCACTAATTAGTGTCCCCAGTTCCCAAATAATTACTGAGTGTTTTCGGTAGAAAAGCTGATGTACCACAGTGGTAAACATGCTCCTGTCCAAACCTTTTGTGACATGTTGCAGGCATCTAATTCAGAATGAGTCAATATTTAAAAAAAACAAAAACAATAAAGTTTACCAGTTTGAACATTAAATATCTTGTCTTTGCACTGTATTTAATTGAATACAAATCAAAAAGTGTTTGCAAATCATTGCACTCTGTTTACATTTTACACAACATGCCACCTTTTTGGAATTGGGGTATGTAAAATCAAAAAAATAAAGTTTTCTAAAGCACACTGGTATATATATGCACTATGCTATGTTCCTGACAAAACACATATACACGTGTACACGGCTGCTTATTTTAAAGATCTATCTTATTTCTACTCTATTTTTCAGCATCATAATGTTTCTACAGATGGTTTAACACTGATAACTTTCTTTACCAAATCTGAAGAAGCTTTTGTGAGCAGCAGGGGGGTTACAGAGAAGAGGGAGGGAGTTTGCAGATTACATGTGGTTAATTATTTAATATTTTTTTTCCTGGTAACCTCCTGGCAACCCTCTCACAACACCCACAGCTCATAGGTGGGTCGCGACACAGATTTCAAATACACTTTCTAATTTTAGCTTTAGGTTCAACACCGCGTGGCGAGGAAAGAAATGAATCTTACTTCCTCAGTTCCATGTTATGCAATGGCACAAAGTGATTTTGTTGACTCATTTAATACTTTTTTTTTTTTTTTTTACATTTGCATTTAAGCATTTAGTTTATCCTCTTATGCAGCTTACAATGAATGAATACAACATTCGGATCTTAAATGCTTATTACCGACATTATAGTAAACAAGCTGTGGTAAACTGCACTTATTAAAGCTTTATGTGTGGCAGAATATTGCAGCAACCGGGAATGATCTCATGCTGAAGTGCTGTGAAGAAAATAAGAGCTGAGGGAGGGAGACTAAGGGGGATTTTTTAGCAGCAAAAGCATTTGTGATTGATTTCCATTTCACATTCCATCTCACACTCTTCTTGCAGTGTGTGAGACTCAGAAAAGTGTGGCTGACTGAGGTTTTATTTAAAGACTTTAAGACTAATGAAACAGATTTCAATTTTCACACACTGAGACGACGGGTTTCAACTGTCCCTGACTGTCACAAAACCAAATCCAGCTCCCGGTATAAAGAAGTCCTTGTTTAATCCAACTTTTTCAAGCTCCAAAGAGTCTTAATGATGCATTTTACAGCTTCACTACACTTTACCTGGCATTTATTAGAAATTTTACTGCATATGACTTCAACTACCCCTCTCGTAACCCTCTGCGAGCCAACTCCTCTTGCAGGGATTTGGTCATTAAGTCACCGAATTTGTCCGAGTGGAAGAGAGAGAAGAAAAGTTAAGAGCCTCGGCTCAGAGTGCGGTGACCTCTGAACTCTGCGGCCGGTGCACACTTGAGTGAGTGTGTGTGTGACTGTGTGTGACAGCAAGGGGTTAACCCAAGAATGCATGAAGTCTGCTGGTACCTCGGATAATTGAGCCATTTGTTGCAAGGTCACTGCAGAGCAACCCCCCCACCGCCCGTCCCCCCGCCCCCTCCGAAACCTCGTGTTATCAACAGCCTTGACCAGAGCAACAGAGTCGGGCTTTTGTAACATCAGGATAACATAAGAACACACTGTAGACATCTCAATCTCTGATATTTTTTGGTGTTAATTCATTTTTTCCATTTTTAAAACGGCAACATGGAGTAGAAAATCAGATATTCCACTGAGGAAAAGATATTTTATGTTAGCCACATGTATCTTGTTGTAGCAACAAATAATCCTCAAAGCAACTATAATCAATATTTTTATAATAACAACATATCAAAAGACAGAGACAGAAACAGAGACAGAGAACCAGCATGTGATTCTTCAGCTCTCTCAGTTCTACACTGAGTTATAGCTCATTGTTTAGCACCAAATCTCCCCCAGGAGTTGGCGACGACCAAAAACAGAGCTAGAAATACGACTCAAGATGACTGATACTCTGTAGCTACTGGATGATTAAATACACAACTGTTTGCTAACAAGTCACCACTTATAAGGTGATGGTATGACAATGTTTTGTTCACAACTTGTTCACAAAATCTTTTTCTTTTTTTTTCTTTTTTTTTGAAGATTATGGAAACGTGGCTTTAAATAGCAAATATGAATATATGATATCAAACTGCCACAAAGATCTGAGGGAAAATAAACTTTTATAACATGTAGAAAACCTCGTTTTCTCATTTTGCCATTTAGAACATTTCTCATGACTGTGTAGGCGTCGTAGATCACGTTCGATTGACAGCTGCTTTATTTCTGGTATAGGTATAATGATTGTTTGTGTCGAAGTCTGGAGCGATATAAGACTCAGAGGCAGATTAAGCCAGTGAGGGTAGAGAAGTTTTGTTGCATGACAAAATAACAACTGATTTCTTATGACTGGTTCATTGAATAAATTGCGTAATGTTTGTAATAAATATCTGAGCACAAGCACGCCCAATTCAAACCTCATACAGGAAAATAAAAATTATATTAAACAGCCTTCTAATTATATGGTTAGAAGGCTATGTAGTACTTTACAGCACTATGCGAAACTTAGACTGTGCTACCACATTACGCAGTGATGAACGGTGACTATTTGAGCTGGGACTTCAGTTTGGCCAAAAACTGAGCCAAACACAAAAAAATGCAGCACAATGGAGAAAGATTTTGCTGGAATAAGCAGCAGGCAGCTTGTGATATGTTTGTCGTGTGTAGTTGCCACATACAAAAAAGCCAGCAGAGGGCAGCAAACACCACACACTGATAGCAGAATAAGTAATGTTTTTTCTAGAGTTTTCTGTACTTAAAAAAGTAGATAATTGCCATTTACTCAGTTGTTATTATTTCATTAAGTTATAATTAAGTTTGTGTTTGATATTAAGAGCTGTAAAAATCTATATGAATCATTCTGGGTTTCTTTATATCATTCTTATTTCACTGCTCTGTCTGCTGTACGGCACTGTTGGAAGTAGCTTTAAAAAAAAGAAGATTCAAGTGTCTGAAAATTGTTTTCTAACAGACTCGGGGACAAGTCCAATTTCAGATCCTCCGCTATGTTCCGAAGGTTTGCCTTGAAAAAGGCAGCGCTATCAAGTTAGCCACTTAGCAACGGCATCGTCTGCTACTTCCCGAGCAAGACATCGCTGATCTCCTAGAAGGCCTAAGGGGATGATTGTCAGTCCCATCCACGGTAAATCAAAATGTGATTGGCTGATTCACCTGTTACTTCCTAAACAAATACCCAGACTGTGGCCGTCAGTCCCAGTGACAAAGTTCCGACAACAAAAAAATCTGATTGGATAACTCTATTTAGCTGTTTTCAGGACAGTAACCCTTCATTTCTGAAGCAAAGTTGACAGAAAATGAGGTTAAAATTAGAATTAATAGAGAATAGCCTGATAATTAAATGAAATAGATCAAATATAATATATTTAAATACAACATTTGAAATACTGTTATGTTAGGCCTGGTCTGGTATTGTGCAATATTGCCCCAACAAAGGCTTGTCTGTGTGCCGGTGTGTGTTTTTTTTTCTCACTGAACCAAATAATGCTGCCTGAGTGTGTGATTTTAGATAGCATTGCCAGTATAAAGGCAAATGAGACGTGACGTAACACAACAGGATCGGCGTCTGGTGTCAAAACTGCGCCAGTAAACAAGCGATTCTGCCCCTCTGCTCTTTTCCGGTCAGACTTGTATATGATGACGGGCAAATACCTCATTCAGGACTCATGATATTCCAGAAAAGTCTTTGCATTAGTGCATCAGACCGGTCTCCTTCTCAAAAGAAGGAAGTACAATAAAGAGGAGAGCCTGGTGAAACCTCGCTCTAATTGACTTTATGGCCCCCGCAAACACAAACCGCAGCCTCAGCTGAGAGTGCGTGTCCTTTAAACAACCAGTATCATGGTCATAAAACCACACAGGCAAGCTCTTCTTTAAACACTGCAAGAAATGTTAAGTGGAGGTCAACAAACGTTACAAACAGACACAAAAAAGACACTTTCTTTTTGTTTAATTTTACAGAATCCCATTTAATGAAGCATTCTTTCCAGCGAGCGTCACGAGCAGCCAGTTTTGGTTCTACAGTAGTTCAGGGCAGAACACAGGCTTTCATAGCCGTTCATTCTGTGTCATACAGGCTGCTGTCTGTTTGCAATTACACATAAACCAACCGATCCTGGGATTCTGACTCTCAATTTTTGGTTTTTATTGTGATGGAAAACAAAACAAGAGGGTTTATTAAAGCATACCACTGTATTTTTATTTTATTCTATTTATTCAGCTTTATATTTTTGGTCTGTCGGCCAGTAGTTCATCCAAATCTGGATTTGCCACTGGAAAATTTGTATTTTATAACTCACAAAACTTTGGAAATTGCATGTCAACAGCATGCTGCTGTGAATGTCATTTTAGTTATATGTGATTGACACTTAGGCCAGTTAAAAAGAGACGGGAGAAGATGTTTATTTTAGATCATTTTATTTTTGATGTCATATTTTGTGGTTATGGTGGTGGGGACACTACAGCTTTTGTCCACAGGGACCTCCAAAATCAGGACAATATGAAAGTTCCTTGAAGTAACTTTAGGTCAGATAGATGCAAGGGTCTCATACCTCCAGATCCAGCCTATTTTGGTTTCCTCCTGTCTTTTACTTTTAGCATAATTTTAAATTTTCTAGCAAGACTGAAAATTGGAAGCAAAAACTGCTTTTTATTTCACATTTAACACTTTAGAAGTCTATTTTTAGCCACTTGGGGGCACTGTAAAACAGGAAACACAACGCTGACATATATTATCACCTTAAAAGGTTTATAAGACGCCTGTTTGACACATTCAGCAGATATAGCGTTATCACTTGGAGTCAGGTTTCTGACATTCACTCTGCTTTTAGCTCTGTTTTTGGTCTCCACCACCTCCTGAGAATATATCTGGCTCTTTTGGCTGGTAAAGGCTCCACTGTGTTCAACAGCTAGTCACTAACTTTTTCTCTTTTTCTGCTGTAGAGCTGTGCCAATATCAAAATTGTAAACTCTGATACAGGACTAGAATAAAAGAGTCAGTATAAAAGAATCTGTTCTCAATCATCTTTTTCCTCACTTTGCTTGTCCAGATTTCAGCCAAGTTTCAGGCAGGACAATAAAGACTGAACTGAACTGAGGTCTTGAACGAGCATATATATATATATATCTTTTATAGCTTCAATACTTTCTATGCTGTAATTAATGAATACTGCATCGTTTTAAAGACATGGAGTTTAATGTCACACAGAGACAGAGCACAATTAAGCCCCAACTCGTCGCTCTCCATTTACTTTGTATTGCATGAAGGTGCCTCTTGACATTTTCTGTCTGTTAATACATGACTGAAAAATGTCTACAAGCTGCTGTGTGGTGGAACGCACAACCAACAAACTTTTTATAAGCTGCTGAAGTGAAGAACTGTACCTTTTAAAGAGACAAACATGGGTCCAGACATGAGGCATCAACAGGATGAATGGGAAAACTGTGACTCTTTCTGACAGAGCGTATGCTGAAGCTAACTAAGCTATGAAAAGCCTTTGTTAGATTAGATGAAGATCTTACCTGGTGATACGATCAAGTAGTTCAGTGGGATCATTTTTCCAAGATAAGGCAGGTAAGAATTAAAGGTCACTGAGATTTACAGGCGATACTGAGTTTGTCAATATAAGTATTTCCCTGTGGTGCTCAAATATCTCTTTGACAGGCTGAAATCTAATATTTTTTGCTAGCTACTGTGACACTGTTAGCATTTAAGCCCTTGGTCGCAGATTGTGGCGCCGATCGCCCCTCCAATGCCCCCCCAACACCCAAGTGGGCGTGGTTTTCAGAGTGTAGTCCGTTTCATTCTGCCTCTATTATTACAATGTCTTGTCATTCTCAATTAACGCAATTTCTTTTTTTTCTGTCCTCTTTACTCATCAGTTTGGAATCTGTTACAGTAGTTACTTCATAAAAGCACAGAAACAGAGGTATCAAACAACATAGCTACTGTATATCCCTCCCACCCCATAATCCCAGCGCCCCAACAAATAATAATCAAAATAAAGGAAGAACAATAATTATAACATGATAGTAATAGTGATATATTTGGTTAAGAAATTTGAATTATGGAAAGAACAAAGGAACAAAGGAAACACTTCACATAATCTATTAGACAAGACAGGTGCGTTGGAGAGAGTAAGCCAAAAAGTTGTGAAAGGACTTGCCTGATGAAGGTCTAGTACCGAAACGTCGCAAATAAATGTTATATTGCAAGTTAGTCAGTGTGCGGGTGTCTTTTTGCAAAATAATGGAAAGAAGAAAAAGGGGGAAAAAATAATAACATTTAAAAATGAAAATAAAATAATGAAACAAGAATTCAATAGATTTGACTCAATGTGTTTTTTGTATTGGCTCAATGCATTTTCAAACTGCATCGTTCTGCTAAACACGCAGCACAGCTTGCTGAGTATGAGGGAGAACAAGAGAACGAGACAAGTTCCTTGAATAGCTGCGATTATATGAGTTGACAAACTGCACCGTCACTAAATGAATCAAAGAAGAGAAAAGGTAACCTCAGATGTACCATCTGAAGTAAGATTTAAGGAGCAAAGAGACCTGATGTACATGCTAAAAGATGTTTTACTTGTGTGGTGTCATTGCCCTGCATACAAACTACCATTTTCATTTCTCTGAGTGCTCAGTGGGTCAAACCTTTGTGCTACAGAGCTAAAAGCATTTGGAATAAAAAATAAAAATAAAAACAAAAGACTAAAACTTCAGGAATTCAGGAACGAGCGGTACAGGGATAAAGAGTGACGCCTGTAACTTGTTCCGTGGCGGTTATGTAACAAGAGAAACAACAGGAAGGTATTTTTAAATCCTCCTGTGCAGAGGTAGAGGAACAAACATCACACACACACCTCGCTCACCTCTATCATCTCCCTCAGCACATTTGTCATTAATGATGCACAAACTGTAAGAAACCGCTTTACAGTGTTCACCAGACAATCTCCATGTCCTAGATTTCTGGAGATGACATGGAGCTGTAAGACGTCTTTTTGTGTTGTTTTAGCATCAATTATTCACAGGGGTTATGAATTTACAATGACAATTTTGTGCTGAATTTGAAACTATAGTAACAGGCCACCTTAGCTCACAGCTGCTGAGCTGCTGGACTTGTGTTAATGAGTTTTTTTTATTCAGGCTCTTCATTCACTCATTTGTTGATTAATTAATCAATCATTCAGTCATTAATTGTGTTGGTTTATAATTTGGCAAATTCCATCCAAAGTAATAGTTCCCCCCAAAAATGAAAATTCAGTCATTATCAACTCACCCTCATGCTGAGGGGTGGGGTTTGTTAGTCCGCAAAACACTGCTGGACTTTCACAGGAAAACAGAGTTGCAGAATCTCCCGAACAGTGGAAGTGAATGGTGACCAGTTTTCAAATGTAAAACAACAGAATAAAAATATAAAATGCCTCCATACTGCTCATCTGACATAATCCTCAAGTCCCAACATGCCGTTTGCACACCGTCACAACACACACGCCCAGTTCAGACAGTGTGCATGTACACATGAACGTGACTCCAAACTAAGGATCTACAGTGAAGATTCAGACTAAAAACATGGTGGAAATAACATTTTTTTAGTCAACTTGGCACACTGGGGCTTTAGGAGACTTGGATTACACCAGACAGGCAGTATGGAGGCAGTTTATGGTTTTATTCTGTTGTTTTACATTTGAAAACTGGTCACCATTCACTTCCATTGTTTGGGAGATTCTGCAACACTGTTTTCCTGTGAAACTCCAGCAGTGTTTTGTGGACTAAAAAAAAAACTAAACCTGACTTTCAATCAGCATGAGGGTGAGTAGATAATAAATAAATATGCTCTGAGCTAGACTCTAACATCAGCAGACTCAAACATGTTAGCAATGACAAAGCTAATATGATGTTCAGAAGATGTAATGTTTAGGTTCGCCATCTCACACATTGTCCTAATTGCATGCAACGTGAGCGTGTGTCAGTGACACAAAATGCATTGTTCTCTATGAGAACGTCCTAACTGCTGCGATGTTTTGAGAAGAACTTTTGTCACACGCTCCATTTCTATTTATTCCTGTCGCTCACATTGGAAGCTCAGTAAAACAGGTGATTGATGAGGTTGAGATGAGGAGCTATCTACATGATACCATCTCATTTAACAAGAAAAACCTTAAATATGTTGTCAGGTGGCTGGAGGGGGGATCACCAAGCTGCTTGCTGCAGTTATATTGTGTCATTTCCAGTAGGACACATCTAAACATCACAAAATAAAACATGTGTTTTCTGTTTAAAAGGAACAAATATGAGAGCAAATATTCTCCCACCTTTTATTTGAGTGGTTACATCTCCAGTTTGATTTGGGGCAAACAGCTGATTGGTGTCGCATGATGATAAATTAATTTACTACACTGCAGCAGGCACTGATAGATTAATGTTCAAATTCACCTTCATTATATTCATCATCATTATTTTTTGTCTGAAAGTCATTTTCATATTTTACCAGCATTTTGCTGGTGATTGATCCTAATTTCCCACCCTGAATGTGGTTTGACTGAGCAAAGTGAGCTGCTGGAGCACAGTGGAGAAGTCCTCCACAACACTGTCAAACCAAATGTTGAAATTCATTATTTGTAGTAAGTAAAGAAAACAGATTTATTTAGAGGTTCTCCTAACTTAGAAATGTTGAATGCCCACAGAATTTTCTTTCTTTTGTGTTTATTAAACTCATAATCTTTTTTTTAATGCAGGCAAGTGAGGTCCCTAAAACACAAATGTAAATATACACATATTTTATTGAGTTTACTGAACATAAAATAATGAGTTTTTATACTTAAAATGTATTCACTTGCTTTAACTTATTGCAATGAGAGAGTTGCATTTACTGAAAATATTTGAGTTGGCTAAATCAATCATTTTAATTAACTGTGGACTCAAAATATTTAAGCTCTAATAACCTTCGACTTTTGAGTTTCCAAACTCAATTTATTTTGAGTACTGCTCACTTATTTGGGTTCATTTTTTGTCCCCGTGAGGAAATAAAATACATAAAATATTTGCAGTTGGCAATGATAATAATAATCTGTTTTTTAAGCGGCTGTAGAGCCAGTAATCAGTAAAATGTACAGCCCTGATCAGACAGAGTGAGAGACGTCCTCTCCAGTAGTTTTGGTGAGTGTGATGCAGACTGTGAGTCACAGCAGTCAGTCAGACAGACAGAGGGAGCGTCCATGTGGTCTGACCGCTGTATAATATTCTCAACATGACGCAACTATTGATAAAACCAGTTCAACATTTGATCATCTTCTGTGACAGAGCTGCATATTCCAACGTAATATATGCTGAAAGTTAAAGTACTGGAACGGACCGCGGATTATCAAGATAAAATGTATTTCATGTCACGCTCAGAGGCTGCGCAGAATGTTTCCGAGGGCTGCCACCGGCTCACGGGCCGCACTTTGAGAAACGATGTACTAGATGAAAATTAGATTTGATCCTCAGGGAAACACGGATGTCTGAACCATTTATCCAATACAATCTCAGTCAAAACCACAAATGTCAACCTCAAGTTGGTGCTAGATGAAGATTAAGGGACCTAAATGTCAAAAGTCACAGGGCAGACTGTCTAAGAACCATATTGTATCAATACATCTGAGAGATGCTGAGATATGTAACTAAATAGATGACAACTTGTTGGTGGCACTAAACGAAAAATCCAACCAGTCCATATACATGACAGACTGGTTTGTGTCATATTTAACTGTTCCCAAAAGGTATACAGGACCTTTGTCGTCACATAATAATAATAATGATAATAACTTTATTTATATAGCACCTTTAAAAACTGAGTTTACAAAGTGCTTTGACAGACAAAGCACAAGGGCACAACAGCAGAATACCCAGGAGTCAAAATAACAACAGAGGGCCAAACAGGAGGAGGACAGAATTAAGCTAAAACTGAAGTAAACAAGACAAAAGCAAAGACACTAAAACATAGAAAACAACACAACACAGTAAGAGAGATACAAACAGTAAAACTAGAAAAACAAGACACTAAGAATAAATTTAAATATATTTAAATAGAGAGGGCAGAGATAACACAGAACAGAACATAACATGAAAATATTAAAAAATATTAAAGAGAGACAACATCACATAAAAGCAAGTCTATAAAAATGGGTTTTAAGAAGTGATTTCAAAGATGTCACTGATTCTGCGAGCCTCGGGCAGGTCATTCCAAAGTCAGGGGCCCTGATGATCACATGGCTAACATTTGGTTATGTTTAGGCACCAATAACAACTTGGTTAGTTTTAGTAAAAGATTATAGTTTGGGTTAAAATAAGTGTGTTAGTTAGTTTGAGTCCAACCTGCAGCCCTTTGCTGCATGTCACACCCCCATTCCCTGTCCATCTTTCCATTGAAATCTTCAGCTTCTGTAAATAAAGGCATAACAAGAAGGTGTCAGCTTTTGGTTTCATAATTATGGGTCATAAAAAGCTGCTTGAACAGCAGAACTTTACAGTTGTTTTTCTGGTAAAGACAGACTGTAAAAGTCCCCCAGTCCTCTGGAGACCATGACAATCCAAGTAAGGGCTGATGAGATATTTTGATCTCGACCAAACTGGTGGACCCGCGGGCCGACTGGCCTCTCTGCTCAACTAAAAATAAAAAAGAAGACAGGAAACAGGTCCTTGTTTTATTGATGCAGTAAAACGTGTCTTCTTGTCTGTAGCAACTAAAGGACAAGTCTGTTTTATTGCAATCTGGCTGTTATTTTCGGCCACGATTTGGTAACAAAAACAATGAACTCATCAGTTTATTGCTGTAATTTAACAATGCAGTGACGTCGCTAAAAATAAGTCAGACAGGACACAGTAATGAGCAGTCAGACAATTAGACAGGCTGTAAACAAGCCCGAGAGAGCAGACAATAAAATTATCACCCAAGCTGTTCACAAACATCCATCAATGAGGTTTTTCTTACTGACTGTTTTACCTTCAAACAAAGTGGATTATTCCTGTCAAAAATTCAAATGTGAATCATTTCTGGTTTCTTTATGACAGTGAACTGAATATCTTTGGCTTGTGGACAAAACAAAATATTTGAGGACATCACTTTGGGCTGTGACAAACACTGATCAACATTTTATTTTATTTTTTAATTTTCTGACTTTTCATGAACCCAGGAAACTGAAACTAGGGCTGCAACCATTACTCAAGTACATGTGCTGTTTCATTTCTAAAATATTACTCAATTACAAGTAAAAGTACAAAGTATTCATCTCAAAATTAATGGTTTGGATATTAATTCAAACTGTACTTTGAAAGTAACTAAGTAGATTACATAGTGTAATGCATACTATAGTACGAGTAAAAGTAAAATCTACTCTTAAAAGTACAAGTACACAAAAAACTACTAAATTACAGTGACTTGAGTATCTGGAATTAGTTACTTCCACCCTTGACTGCAACTAGCATAATTTCCATCTGTTGATTATTTTCTTGATCGATTGATTAGTTGTTTGATCCATAAAATGTCCGAAAATGGCAAAAAAAAAAAAAAAAAAAAAAAAATATTATAATT
>JAJHUR010086062.1:0-10331 GCA_027495735.1 Lutjanus campechanus | reverse complement strand
ACAGCCGGAGCACTGATCAATCCCGCGTGCGGAGCACACAATAGCAATCTCGATCAAGTTCACAAGCACAACCAAACAGAAAGGAGAATCAACAATCACGGAGCGGTCCCGTGATGTCAGTTAAACCAGTTCTCACGCTGGCACGGCGGCCAGACGCAGAAACAAGTATAGCACAGAAGGAAGCAGCAAAACAATAACACGGAGAGGATTTGCAGCAGCACACAGTATTCAAGCACCTTAAATAACACAGACAGCTAAACTAGATCTGCCCAGACACTAAAGCAAAGCGATGTGTGATCGTCCCTC
Organism: Lutjanus campechanus; assembly: GCA_027495735.1. NCBI lineage: Eukaryota > Metazoa > Chordata > Actinopteri > Lutjaniformes > Lutjanidae > Lutjanus > Lutjanus campechanus. Next base: position 10,025 of record JAJHUR010086062.1, on the reverse strand, counting down.
CTGCGTCCTGTTGCAGCAGAGGGGACGCTGGCTAGCGGCTCACGGCGGCTAACGGGGCCTCGGCGAGGGGGCGAGTCTCCGGCGAGGCAAGCTAATCCCGGCTCGTTGCAGGGGATTACTCCAGGAAAAAAGGGGTCCTTTCTCCTTCTTCTTGAGGCGGGCAGTCTTTGCCGGGCCTCGTATCCGCGGGTATCGGGGCGAGAGGGACAAAATCCGTGGTCTCGGCTCTAAGAAGCGGGCGGTCTTTGCCAGGCTTCTCCGCAGGCATCCGTGTGGGTCCCTCGGCGCAGAGTGAGGGAGGCAGCGGGGATACTGAAGGCGAATTGCGCTTCACTTCTGCAGGAAGATGAGGTCTGTGTGGTACAGTGTCCTCACTGTGGATCCAGGAAAATGAAATAAAAAGAAGACGTCCGTTGCAAAAGAAAAATGTGAAAATAAAAAGAAAAGTAGAGTCCCTGAGCTCGTCCAGCGAGTAGAGAACACGTGGCCTTGGCGACGAAAGGAGGTTAAAGGGGTCTCATCCTTACGGGGACTGGCGTCTCACGGGAAGAGGCAGATCTTAGGAAGGTGTCTGGTTGATATAGTGACGGTGACGTCACAGCCGGAAGGCGGGCGTCACGTGGGTTCCGGGAAACTCTCATCCAATGAGAGTGCAGGGTTGGACCCTGGCCAGGATATCGCACCTAGATGTGCGCTGAGGATCCTGGGAAATGTGGTTTGTTTAGGACTCCCTTTGTCTGGGGTCTCTGGGAGTCAGGCTGTTTGAATTTAGGTAGGCCTCGAGGCCCTATTTCTTTTGACTGCAGATGGAAACAGTATGAAATAGATGGAAGTTTTGTCACTGAAAATGATATTAAATGAAACAGCGTTACTACAAAGTTCCTCATTTTAATAACATCTAAATCAGTTTTCAACAAGTTGTTCATTGTCCACAACATTGTGTAGAATACAATGAAGGCAGATATCTTCTAGTTTTCATTGCACAAAAATAGCTACAGTTAAGAATGGTGGATTAGGCTACTCTTTTCTCTGCTCAAATAACACATTTATGGATGTAAACTTTACTTTTATGACAGAATTTTATGACTATTTTGTGTAAGTTGATAAGTTCTCATTTTGTTTCTGCTTTGACACCTTTTAAGATGCTGTGAATCTAAGACTAAGCAGACAAAATGTCCGTGACGACCATGGCCATTTATGTTGTCCACACTGCAATTTGTGTCTTAACAACATTAAGTCTTTATTAGTGGACACTCAGTTTGTAAGATATTTTCACAATGACTGAAATTTACAAATCAGTACAAGCAGGCCTCTTTAAATCAGAAGACTGTGTATATGTTTTCATTTTGTTCATTCTCAGTTATCAGTCTTCAGTCTGACTTTTACACATCAAGCCTCCCACATTACAACATAGTTGTTAAATGATTACATTTTGATGCAATGGGAAATTATGAGGCCGAAAGTTGCCATCAAAAACTACTTCAATCATAAAAACTTTTACTTGTCATTTGAGGCAGGGCTTATTATCCTTGCAGGGCAGTGGTACTCAACTTGTGGCCTACGTACCAAATCTGGCCTTCACTATGCTGCCAGATGGCCTTCCAACAGTTTTCTCATTCACAGTGAAAGACAATTCACAATTTTTCCCAGAAAGGAGGGACAGATATGCCAATTATGGCCAATGGTCTAAATTAGGCTGTTAGTAACAGTGAGAAGACTGATTTGCATGATGACCTTTCAGGCTGTGAAAAGTGCAATTATTAGCTGAAGAGGAGCAAAAGTTACACAGGAATGAGGATAATTCTGATCCCATAAATGTGTATTACATATGAAAAGAGGTTAAATATGCTGCTCTTTCTGTTCCTGGTAGGATGGAAGAGGTTCCACTTATGTTTAATGTTGTAACCTGTTTCAAATGTTACCAAAACACAACTAAAATGTAGTTGCAGTTTGTAAATGCAGTAAAACATCTTGTTTATATTTCACACTGACCCCACATACTAAGCCACTCACTGTACAGTATTGTCTATTGTGTAGCCATTAGTATGTGGCAACTTGATTAAGCACAAATTAATTTAGATATCTTGTGACATGTAAGCACAAGATAAACTGATATAATAAGGTCCCTTCTACAAGATGGTGCATGGTAAACAGAAAACCTGTTTATGAAAGAGAGAAAAGCACTACACATCACAGCAAACATTTCTCCAGGCTTTTATCTTTATCATTAGTTTCACAACAGTCACTCTTATATTATACTTCAAAATGCATGAACTCTTGTTTTTTTAACACAGCAATTCCACTAACGAGATAATGATGCAAGTTTCAACCTTAGGCCCGAGTAATTTCAGTTCATTATTGTGCTTTAAGAGGAGCATACAGTATTATCCAATGAAATTTTAATATGTTAAACCTCAAGACTTTGAGCAGAGGGTCTGTGGCCTGATCTGGGGAGTAGCAAACCACCTTTTTTACACAAGAAGTTCAGTTTTCTTGTCATGAGAACTATACAGCTTGGATTTAGGCTTGAATCAGGAATTAAAAGTCAGAATATCTCATCTTTCGTCTTCTGCTGCTTTGGTTTCACATTGAATGGAGCTTCTGGAAGAAGAAACACCAGTTCCTCATAGCTCATAGTGTATGTTTCAACTTTTGCAGTTGAAAGGTGGATTTATGTTCATGTTTGCTTGTAAATCTGTGTGCAGCAGCAACTACTGAGGAGCCAACCGTAGGGAGGGATGGGTGTTTAGTGTGGTAGTGTGGTGAATTCAGCTCTGGTGGTAACTTGGTTGTTGCTCCTACAAAGCTGTGAAACTAAATTTGATGGAAGACTTTGGGCCAGATCCACAAAGAATGGATTGCTCATGCTAATAGCGCCATTATTTGCGCAGAATTAGCTCACGCGATCTGCCCTGTTTTAGTGCCTTATCCTCAAAAGAATTTGCTCTAATCATATGCCGGCGCTAACACGCCCACAAAGTTTGGCAGCTGAGCACAATTTGCGCCTCTGATTGCAATAAGCCACGTGGCATATAGGTGGCTTTGTTCCAAGATCACAGTTGACACAACAATGGCAGAGTCAGAAAGAAAAAAAAAAAAAATTACAGACCGAGAACTCAAAGTCCTCACTTAGGAGGTGCAGAGACATACATCCATGGTCCGAATTAGCTATGGGAGCTGCACCTAAAAAGGACATAATCCTGAAAGCCTCATTTGGGACATTTAGGGGGAGCTCTAATATATGATGGTCCTGAAATAAATAATAACAATGAAAATATGGCAAAGCTTTGTGTTTATTCACACATTTTATGTATTGTCACTAATTAACACAATGCTGTGTGCATTGTTTTGTGCGCCGTGAGCAGAGCTAACCGATAGATAGACTTAACATCTTACTTTGATTCCTGTTAGCTTTCCGTTGTTGCAAATATAACTTTTGGTGTGCAATCCACTTTCTCCCGATTCTAACAATCCACAGACAGAAGGGAAACGACAGTGAGCCGAAAGGACAGTCAGTAAGGAGAGAGAGTGTGAGAGAGAGAGATGCACGAAGCAGAACAGCTGTTTCTATGATATTTCATGACGTTGTCCCATGTAAAAACAAACGTGAGTTAATTTAAGATCTCTCCACATTAGTTTACACTCACAAAGATGAGATTATGACCTTAATATTGAGGCCAAAACGCACTGAAGGCGTCTGACTCGGCAGAACGCGCACTGAGAGCATGACGCACGTCTATTTTAATGCCTCCACTCCGAACTTGTTTACATTGTGGAGCGTAAACGACTTCAGCGACGACAAAGAGGACAGTAGGGCTCCCCCAAAAGCCATCATGTAATTCGAACCCTGCATACATCCAAACTCCAGTCTAAAGATCTCACTGCAACAGAGAGTCATTTTGCGTGAGAGAGTGATAGAGGGAGAAAGAGAAATTGCGCGGAGTTAATACACGGGTCTCACTGGCGTTAAATAGCACCGCTTTACTGCCTGTGGCAATTAGCGCTGGTCTTTGTGGATTAGGTGGTATTTGCAATGAGGCTTATTTGCATAGGAAGGGGCAATTTTGCACTGAATTTATGAATATTCCCTAATTTACATGCATGCAAATTGGACCGGCGCAGCTAGGAGTGGCAGTGCAGTTTGTGTTCAGTTTGCGTGCATTTCACCCTTTGCGTGTGCTTTGTGGATTGCACGCTATTTTTTTCTCTCATTTGCACAGGTTTAGCGGTCGCAAAAGCAGTGCAGTCCTTTTGAGGATCTGGCCCTTTGTGTTCTAACTGCAGGTGCTAAGTAGACTTGCTTACTTTGTTAACACTTGAAAAATAACATCCTTTATGGCTGCTTCAATCTGTGGAAAGTCCCAGTGATCTAAAGCACACTTCAAAGTGCAAAGTACAATGATTTTAATTCATTCAAGGTGCATCCAAATCCACCTTGTGCCAGGGGCACAGGGGTATCTTGCCTTGTCCTGCCCCTTGCACCTGCAGTGCCAGCTGTTATCATCTTTAAGAAGTAGATGTGCCTGGAATGCAAATGTTGGCAGGATGACGACAGATTAACAAGGAGGAAACAAAGAAAAGATTTTCAAGCAAGGAGACAGATCTCATGGTTTGAGAAGTGAAGGCAACACATGAACATGGCAGGGCACCTCAAAAGCAGTCTTCATGGGTAAACAGTTTATTTAACATCTGTAAAATGTAATACAATAAATGAAATGATAAATGTCATCCAGATATATAATTGATAATGTTTTACAACTAGAAATGATGTTGCACTTTATAATTCATTGTGACAGCCCAAAGGCCTTGGTTCTTCTGTGGTAATATGTGCGTGTTCTGTGCTGGTTGCCATCAAGTAAACACCTGGCCAGTGTTCCCAAGCAACTTATCCCCACCTGCATCGGGGGTTGCAGGGCTGTAAGGTTCCTGTTGCACTCCCGACAGTCCCTTCACCATACCATGCTGCCATCTTTTATTGCTGTGCTTTGTTTCATACTGACAACATCACCTTTCGCTGGAGTGCAGGGGCAAGAGCTTCTCTTCCCCTTTCCCTAAAATGGCTCGGTAGTACATGTAGTTTCGGGATGGTTGCCAGTTTATCTGGTCATTTCTCGCAGCCTGCTAGTGCATTAGTGTACACTATTAAGCCTCATAAAGATTAGGGGGCAAGTATGTAGCTTCTAATTGGAAACTGAGAAGGAGAATGCAGTGTGACAGGGGTATGGATTTGGAAGTGTTGTCTGTAGAGAAGATGAGGCAGTGAGTGTAAGTTTGTGGCCGCTGTCCTGCTGACTGACATTTCTTCTGTTTGGAACTGGACACTGGCGCCAGCTATATGATAGGGCCCTCAATGTACATATGTTTATAATATGTAACATGAAGGAGGAGGGGAAATTCGTGTTGTTGTGCAAATCGAAAATTTGTGTGTATTGCAGGACTTGTTCAGAATTTTGGATAGAGAGGACTGGACTGCAGAAGCACAGAGACAGCTGACAGCTACTGAGGTCCGGGGAGCTCTGCAAATGAGAAGTGGGGGGCAGACTAGTGCCTGTGGACAAATAAACACTGTAGGCACACCAAATTTTTTCTCTACTGCAGACTCACTTTCCGGTGAGAGGAGACCTCCATTTATTTTTGGAATTAGTTTTGGAATTAAAAAGTGGATTAATCTTCATTCTTGCTTCTTAACCCTAGAACACTAACGTCGAGTGATTTTCACCCACACGATTAGAGTCACATGATTTTCATTGTGATGCTGCGGTCTGAGTTGCATGGGTTCTTGGGGAGCTTCAGGCTGCTCACTGACGTCATCAAAGGTAGGAGTGTTTCCCTGCTCCCATCCTTGGTTTATTCAGCAGGCACATGTTCGGGTGATTTTCACCCGACATTAGTGGTTGAGAGTAAAATATTTTCCGGTGGATTATACCCGACATTAGTGTTTTTGTATAAAATCAGATGATAACAACATTCAGTTCCGCCATATTTTTTGCCCCATATCACACACAGCTGTCCTGTCACAGTCCTGTCACAGGCTTGGTGACTTTGGCATGCCAAAATGTAAGTAGCTAAGGTTCACTTACACTGGCATTGGCAATTGGCATTGTGGAAGAAAAACCAAGAGGTGGCCACTGTGTGTGTTCTATGGCATGATGAACGCCGGTGTAACTCGTGGATCATACACAAGAATGCCATGAAGAGAGGTGACAACCAAATGAAGAGGAGGCAGTATATGCAGGCTTTGGCACTGACACTCATCAAGCCATGGGTAGAGCAGAGGCTCCCCTCTTCAACTCAGCTCAGAATCCTCATCTGTAGCGTGTGTGACATCCCTACCCCTGGTACTCCTGCACACGAGGATGGACCAGTGGCAGCAGAAAGCAGAGGTCCGTTAGTGAGGTGTGCTGACTGCCTCACAGGCTCGGACAGGAAGACATGGCACAGGTGTCATATCTGTCGTCGACCGGTGTGTCCTCGCCACTACTACCCTGCCTGCACCGACTGTATGTAAGGCACAAGGTAAGTTGGAGTGGTCCTGGAATTTGTGTGTAATCCTTATTAAGTGTAATGGTTATGAATTTTATTTGAAATTACAGCAAAGTAATATTTATTCATATGTTCAAAAATAATTCATAGTCACCTGCTCATTTTCCCCCTCTCAAAAAATGCATTTTTTTTTTCATCTCTTCCACAGTTGTCAGTGATGCAGGGAGACTGTGCCTTCACCAGACAAGGCTCACATGTCCCGGGAATGGATTAACCAAAGAGCAAGTTCCCCGCTCCATTATTTATTTATGTTTTAGGACTTTTTTGTTAACGATATCCTAATTTTTTGCTAATTTTCAAGCCTTTTTATAGGGTCCCCCCATGATACCTTTTTTTGGTTTGTGAGATGTTGTATTATGGGAAATAAAAGAAGAGTGCTTCAATTTGCTGTGTATTGTTGTACTTTAATGTATTTTGATGGGCAGAAATATTTTTTGGGGGGTATATTATGTCGGGTAAAATATACCAGTCATTAGTGATAGTGTTACTAACTTTAACGTTAGTGTTCTAGGGTTAACCAGCACCGACCTTGCTCAACTCTTTACTGTAGGCCAATTAGTCTCTCTGTCCATGTTGACTGCTGACTGTGGGAGAAATGTATTTTAAAGTTACATCATGTACTTACAGAGAGAAAAAAGGAGACGAAAGTCCTAACAAAACTAGATTCTGGTGAGTACAGAATTCAGTCAGAGGCTGCTCACTAGATTTTTGCTAGTTGCTAATTAGCTTGTGACTGGCTGTTTAGCGTATATTATCAAACTCGAGTAAGGCAAATAATTACAAATGTTCTGGCAGTAAAACTTGTGTCAGTAACCTAACCAAACTGTGACTGTTTCATAGCCTCAACGAAGCATTTATTTTTGTAACCATGACAATGAAGGTCACCTGATTTTTTTCCGTCCAGATAACTTCATGGGAAGAATTAGTGTATCACATGTAGTCAAAATCATACTTTGGCATACGCAGTCATGCCGTTTTGAAAGTATAAAGTGGTGTTATTTGGGCAGAATGAAGAAACCAGGATGGAGTTGCATTATGGAAATTACATAGCATTTTCAGTAAATAAAAGTCTTGGCCTTGGCCTTTGTTGTTCTGGTTTTTATTTCAGTCTGTCTCTTGTGATTCCTACAAATTCACAGAAGTACAACAGTAAATTATTCGATATGGAGAACCCCTTTGAGAGGGTCACCTGACCATGATATGCCTATCAACTCTGAAGAATAACTGATCCGATATACTGCTCAGTACCAGAGACCAAGAGCTCCCATCAGTACAGATGCACAAACCAAACAGACATGGTGTGAAACACACAGAGCACTAACATTAACTGAAAATCTTTCTCTACAGGAAAATATAAACTTTTCTTTATATACTGCATGTTATTGCAAATCTTACCTCACTATTATTATCATTTATGCATGGAACTTAATTTTTTTGTCAACAGCTCTAATCATCGTGTTCATGAGGAAAAAATTCTCTGTGTTATAACACTAGATTTATCTGGCACAACAGCAGCCACCACCACCATTTATTTATTATACTTTTTTCTTTGCTCTTTATCATTTCTTATAATGTGTGGGAACCTTCTTGTAATAACTTCCATCATTTACTTCAAACAGCTCCACACTCCTACAAACTTCCTCATCCTCTCTCTCGCTGTATCTGACCTGCTTGTTGGGTTTTTAATTTTGCTTTATGTTGTGTTACCGTATATGAGAAGCTCTTGTAATATACTAAGCTATTTTGATATCTATCTGAGCTCATGTTCTATATGGAACTTGTGCTTTATTTCTGTTGACAGATATTATGCTGTGTGCCAGCCTCTGAGGTACAGAACTAAAATAAATGTCTGTGTTACTGTGATCATGATCCTGCTGAGCTGGACTTTATATGGTCTTGGCTTTTTTTATGCTGATTTACAATATATTTTATGTTTTTACCTCCCAGCTATCATAATGTCCGCCATCTACCTAAAGATTCTGACAGTGGCACAGAGACAGGCACGCAGCACCCAGAACACAACCTGTCAGAGCACAAAGTCTGAAAGTAAGATGGAGAGAAAGGCCACAAAAACTCTGGCTATTGTGATGGGAGTTTTTCTGATCTGTTTGACTCCTTACTTTATTTGTTGGGCCTTACCAGAAAATTACCATGTACCAAAGTCTGTGTTTTATGCATGTACGTGGCTTTCATGGTCAAATTCAATGCTCAATCCATTCATCTATGGTTTATTTTACAGCTGGTTTCGATCAGCTTTCAGAATGATCATTACTGGGAAAATATTTCAAGGTGATTTTACTCATTCTAAGCTCTCTTGACTCATTATTTGCTGTTAATTATCACTAGTTTGGTTCTGAATATTTACATCTCTTTCTACTGCAGGTCATGTCAAATTTTACTTCGTACTATGCATAAATTATCTGTATGTACAACTCAGTGCACAGATAGCAGTACATAGTAAACAGTACATACAATAATGTAAATGTTAATGTCTGTAAAAAAACATATCTCAATGTTTTACTAATTTCTCCCTCATTCACAAAACTTCATCGCTTTTATGTGTCAGCGATGCACAACTTGTAGCCAGTGGTCAAAATGTGGACCCCAGTAGCTCTGACTGTTTCAGCCCACACTGTTTTTCCCAGGAAGGAGGGACAGATATGCCAATTTTGGGTGATGGTCTAAATTAGGCTGTTATCAACAAAGAGAAGACTGATTTGCATGATGACCTTTCAGTCTTTTAAAAGTTCAATTCTTAGCTGAAGAAGAGCAAAAGTTACACAGAAATGAGGATAACTCTGATACCATAAATGTGTTTTACATAAAAGAGCTTAAATATGCTGCTCTTTCTGTTCCTGTTGAGATAGAAGATGTTCCAGTTATGTTAAATGTTGTAACCTGTCTCAGATACTACCTAAGCACAACTCAAGTACAGTTGCAGTTTGTAAATTCAGTAAGATATCTGATCTTTCAATCCTAGTTAATACGTTTTGTGAATAAAAAATTTAAAAGACAGATGAGTTACTGTCCATATATATATATATATATATATATACATACACATTAGGGGTGTAACGATTCAATCAAAATCCGATGCATCGTACCTTAATGTGTTAGATATGAGTGCATCGGTTCGGACGGCCTTGTATCAGTAAAAAGCTGAACGTGATTCGGACAAAAATCGATTCAGCTCTAGCGTATCGATACATCTCATAAGGACGCGCATATGTTTAATTTTTGGCATCAATGAAGTGCCGTTTTAACTTTCCTCCATTTTCTCTCTCCCCCTGCCTCTGCCTGCACCGCTCTCGCTGAACACCTGCTGCCGCGCTCACACAAAACAAGCGCTCCTCCTCCCTCTCCTGTGTCTCCTCTTCATCTGCTCAAAACAGACCACGCTGAAAACAGCGACAGAAACATTGTACCGCGTCGCACCACCAAACTTTCAGAACGTGCAGGTGTAGAATAAGTTTGTGTTTTAT
>JAJHUR010086060.1:0-14640 GCA_027495735.1 Lutjanus campechanus | reverse complement strand
GGATGCACCAGAACTGGCTGGTTTTCTGTGTGACTGCACCTGACCAGTGAGCGGCCAGTCAGGGTCATATATCCGATTCTGTGCTGATCATATTCGCACACATGCTCTGCACGATGGCCATGTCATGCACGCAGCAGACACACTGACACTGACTTTAACATCATAGCCACAACAGCGCTGATCACAGCATCACACACTCAGCGCACTGTTGGACACATGCTTGCATGAAGACGGTGTTAGCAATAGATTTCAAGAACAAGATAAAGAGAAGACAGGCCAGCTGATGGTGTCACTAAACAGCAGTAAGTATTAGCTCTTCAGGCTAATGTTAGCCAGCAGCAGACTGCTGTTCAAAGCTAAAGTCTCACCTTCCGTTCTGGCTGAAGAATAAACAACCTGTGTTGATGTGTCTCCTCAAACATTTTCTCATCCAGACTCGTTTAACTTCTGCTTCTGTTTTTCTCAGTGCAAAGTTTTACTACAGCAAACTGTTGCACTGCGTCAGTCTCCGGTCAGACACTTAAAAAAATCAGAAATTGGAATCGGCCAAGAAAATTGGAAACTGTGCATCTCAAATTATCATGCACTAGTTGTATCACATTGTTTATGATCTCTGTCTTTAGACATCAACTTGTATTTTAGACAATCCTGTTAGCCGTCGTCATGTTTACTCTCTCATGCAGTGTTCAAGTGCACTGTACTTGTATTTCTGACATTTTCCAAAAGGTACCTGAAGGTTGCAAAATGTTAATGTGATAGGTCGACTGGGACGCTGACATTTCCAACAGGGTTCTGAACGCAGCATGATGTTCATTTGTTATGTCAACAGTTTAAGCGTCATAAAACTCTGTCACCTCAGCAAATCACAGTTTCGGTGAGGAAAGATGGAATGGCCAACATACCACCGACCAGCACCTTACACATGGTTAGAAAATAACTGTAAATGTGTAGTAAAGTTAAGATATCATGTGTGACTAGATGTACTCTGCAGCATCCCTGGGCTCTAGGCCCTCTTCCGCCCACATACAGACTTTCCAAACTAGTTTGTTCCCAGGTCAGGTCATTTGTCCACCTACGTCCTCCAAACAACCTCCAGCCTGTAAAGTTGCCTTTCTGCTAAATAAAACTCACTAGTACACAGACTTTAGCTTTATTTAAACATTGAAAGCACCCAAACATTCATGTACTGCACTGCATTAAATAGTTAAATTAGCATGGTTGATGTGTTTCCATTCACACACCCTACAATGCTGGCACAACGCCGACACACTATTTCTTGTCTTATCCACAAATCCACAACTCTCTCTTTGTTGCTGTTGCAGCTGACCAGGGACCCAAATCATTCCCAAACAACCAATATAAAAGATGCAGGCAGCTCTTCCAGTTATGAAGTTTCATTTGTGCTGACTGACTTGCAGACCAGCATGTTGTGCTAACCTCAGCACATGTTGCTAACAATGTACGGGTAAAAGTTTCCTGGCAGAACTTGCACTTGTGAACTTTTGTGCTGCATGCATCAATCTACATTCTGTGTGGTCTCAAATGAAACTGGGCAAAAGTCTGGCCATGACTAAATACCAGTAGAGGTACTGATAATGTTTGTGTTTTTTCTTTTTCTTTTGTAATTTGGGCAAACTGGCCCTTTAAAAGTAATATCTTTAGAAACATGCTGTATATTTTGTGCCATGCAGATTTTTTAATGCAAACTAGAAGAAGTCACTCAGCAGAGTGCAGATCCATGGCATGCTGGCGATGGTGAAGCACCTACTGCAATGCCGCCACAACTGCCAGATGCAACCAGCAGAGATTTGCAAAGTTCCACAAACATTAACATGACCACCGCATACGTTGTCCTGAGCTAAAACAAGATTTCAAACTGAAGCAGTTGTTGATCACTTGCGGCCCCTAGTGGCTGGTTAAGAAGAGTGAGAAGTCAGCTGTCAGTGATTCTATAAAACAGAGCAGTCAAAAAATAGAATTACTGTCTCACAATTGTTTGTCTCCACCAACCAGTCAAGTTATAGTTTACATCCATGTCTGTCCACACTCATATAATGTCTGTAGTGAAGACTTTGAAGGAATTTAATATGGAACTGGGCACTATATTGACCTGTAACTTTGAAGGAATTTAATAAAAGGTATAAGTGTATTTTTGGCTAAATAGAAGTTCTCACTATACATGTGTGAAACATGCTGTCTTCACTTAGAGACTATTTTTTACAGAGGACAGAGGACCGATAGAGAGCTGAACATTATGACATCACAGTGAAGTTGACCTTTGACCTTTTGGAAATAAAATGTCATCACCTCATCATTTTATTTTATTAGATATTTATGTGAAACATAAATTGTCATAATTAGGGTATGAGCTCGTGAGTAATGCCCAAAATTGTGTTTAGTGAGGTCACCGTGACATTGACCCTTGAACACCAAAATCTAATCACTTCATTCTTGACTCCAAGTGGTCATTTGTGCCACAGACCACAGTTGTCACTAGTGTGAAGGAATTAAAAAAGTGTTTTTCAAAGCTTTTCAAGAATTCTGATTCACAGAGGTCCTTTAGCATACAGGCATGGATGTATACAAACAAGCAGAGAGACTGTTGACCAGTCATGCACATTGCACGATCCCCTCCATAAGCCTGGCGGTGATAATAAAACACTTCCTGGGAAGTGATGACCCACGTAACATCTCTGAGTGATCACTCACATCCCAGACTGATAGTGCCTCTGTAAACATTGCATTAGCAGTTAGTCAGTGATGTGCAGCACATTTTAGCCAACCACATAATATGGAATAGTTATGGGAGATATTGAAATGACTCTGAATGTCTTCCACCTCCACATTGATAAGTGAAGTGCCCAGATGATCAGTCATGATCATTATCTTGGTAGCTGTTAGCACTGACCTTGCTTTCTAGGAGACAAGAAGGCCAAAGTCAGTGCCAAAAATAGCAGCCAGACTATTACAGAGCCACTGTTGCTTAAAGAAGTCATATGCTGCCATTAGTCTGGAGGCGTTGGGACTTTGCAGCAGAGGTGGCAGCCTAAAGGTTACTGAAGCAGGTAAGATAAGATCAGATCAAACTTAAATGATGCCTGTGGGGACATTTGGTAGAGAGGGACGCAGCATTCCCAGAGGCACTGCAACAGCAGATCGATCCGCCGTGCTCAAAGCTGATTGTCCTGCTGGGAAAAGATTGTCTAATCTGATAGAAATAGGTTGCACTTGTTTGTGCAGCTCGGTCTGGGAATTGAACCCCAGTCTCCTGTGTGACTGGCAGCCACGGTGTTGATGAGGAGGGAGATGCTTCTGTCTGCTTCAACATTACATTGCATTTATTTAGCTGTTGCTTTGGATAAAAGACTTGCAATAAGTGCATTCAACCATGTGGATACAAAGCAAAAATTGAGTGCAATTTAAGTGCTACAATTACAAACTATACTTTTTTTTATTATGTAAAAGTCAAGGTGCAGTCTGGACCCATGGTTGGGCCACTGGATGATGGCATTGTACATTACGATTGCTCACAGTCATCAATCACTGAGCCCTCTACTGCTGTAACACTGTGATTTAAAATCCTTGTGTATTTTAGGAAGTGTGTCCACTCAGGGTTGCCATGTAGTTGTTGCCTTTTTTAAATGTGGGAGAGAAAATAAAAAGAAGCTGTTGCTGTTGTTCATTGCAGTACGTCTCCATGTTATGTTTATAAGTTTCTTATTCAGCACAACTAGTTATGGACATGTGGTGCCAAGACAAAGACCCTTTTAGAACCAGCAACGATATCATTGTCCATCACAATGTTTCACTGGGGACGTTGTCATATATTTGGTGGACATCGCCCAACCCTTGTCTGAACAGATCAGTTTTCAATCTGCGGCAGAAGTTATGTAGAGTTTGTCCTGTCCTAATGTCAATGGCTGGTTGCACCATAGTAACAACAAACAGTCTGTATTTTCTTGAGTGGCAGCTGGGCCCTCTTTGCGGTGAGGGTGTAGGAAGCCTTTCTGCAGTAGTAGAGTGTAGTGGACAGGCTGGGGTTTATAATGTGACCATGTCCTGGATGTGGGATGAGTTTGAGCCATTCACCACTGGCAGCCAGTGTCCTGAACCAGATTTGAGCAGCCACTGGTAGCCAGTGCAGGGTGTAGAAGAGCAGTGTATTGTGGAAGAAGTTGAATAGGTTGAAGACCAGATGCTCTGCTGCATTGTAGACCTGCCAGGGGAAAATTGCAGTAGTCAAGGAGTGAGATGAGTAGAGCCTAGACCAGAATCTGTGCGGCCTTGTGGGTGAGGCTTCCACAGACCTCCACTGAGAGATGTCAGCATGGAATGCAGAGATTCATGTTGCCACCGGGGTTTCAGACCAGGGAAAAGACTAAGTTAATGAGTTAGTTTAGTGCCATGTACATACAAGGAAAAGCCATGTGTGTCAGTAACAGAGCTGAGTGACTTGGTGTAAAGAGAAAAGAGAAGGAGGCCAGAATAGAACCCTGAGGCACCCCTCTTGTGCCTTTTCATTTATTGAAATTGAAAGCTCATTTCAATTGACTTTTGATTTCATATTGAAATTGTGATATACCTGATGGAGATCAGGATCTGGTGAGTCAACACATCAAACACCTGCCTTAAATACATATTGATGGTTATCCAGAAGATTGTTGGTTGGTGCTGAAAGTTGAGTACAGAGAGCACACTTACCTGCTTTGGAAAGATACATCAGTTGTCAAAGAAGTATTTATGATTTGGGTAAGAAAAGGAAGGAAGTTGGGGCAACAGACTGAAGAAGGTGAGTGGGTATAGGGCTAAGAGAGCGAGTGGACTGTGGGGATGTCAAGGAGGGCAGAGAGTTGGTGGAAAAAAGGTTTTTCAGTTGGAAAAGAAAGAGTGTGTGCGTGCGTGCATATGACGGTGGAGCTTACTGCAGCTATAATTAATTGATTAACAAGAACAAAGCACCATGAATTCAAACACTTCTGACCCTTAATGCACTAGATTCATACTTTTCCAAATTACTTCTGGGTGAAATACGGTCAGATGGCAGCATACAGCTGGCAGTAGTGAAATGTGTCTGTCACAGAAGAAAGACCCTAAAATCTCCCGAAGAATCCAATCCAAACATCGGTGAATGAAAGGTTGTTTTTTTTAATAAATATATAATTCTAACTTGTGATCACTAACTTTATTAAGCCGACTGTATCTAACACTGCGACACGCACCGGGCAGCCTTATGCTGGAGACACAGCTCCAGCGTCTGACCTCAGACAAAATAAGGGATCCGTGTCAGCTTAATATCATGACTTTAAAAGCACCGAATTACTTGCCTTAACGAATTTCGTTAGAATAAAATATGAAGAATTGTAAAATATAATTTCTATGAGGCCATCCAGTCAGACAGCGACAGATCACAAGTAATTAACTTGTATCACTCATCCTGGCAGTCTAGCGAAGATCAAGCTGGCGGCTGCGGAGTCGTTGTGGCTGCGGAGTCGTCATCGTCAGTCATCTTCCAACATTTTCTTTCAACTGCCTGTAGGGTGGGTCTGTCAGCAGGACGCACTGAGGCAGACAACCACAGAGCTGGAGGGGTCGCAAGAGCCTACAGAGAGGTGAGAGGACAGAGAGGGTCCAGAGAAGAGGACAAAGTGGAGACGACAGTGTTGGTGGCAGAGTCGGGAGGCGTGAGTGAGAAGGAGTCAGGTGATGGGAGAGCTGAGAGGACAGATGAGGCAAGAGACGGGGAGCACAGGTTGTGTAGAGGAGGGAGGTTTGAGTATGAGAGGCAGAGTGAGTAGGATATGAGCAAGTGCTTGGAGACATAAAGAGGGGTTACAGAGAGGTCAGCGGTAGAGCAGTTCCAGCAAGTTTTTTTCTTGTTACTTTGAGTTTATTCTCGTAAATGTACCACTTTAATCTCAGAGTTATTTCATGTAATTTAACAGCTTTAATCTTGGAAATTCCTCCCTCCTCAGGCTCCATATTTTCTTCCTATTTTTTTCTGTAACATGCATCTTATGCACATACTGTACCGGCTTGACATATGTTTAAAAAATCATTCACACTATGGATGTATTAAGAAAAACTGGATACTGTGATCCAAGACGGTGTCCTATTGTTTTCATTAAAAGTTGCTGAGGAATAAAGTTGCAGGACTAACTAGTGAAAAAGAAAAATGCCTCTGCTGTGGGATTATTTTGGATTTAGTCCTTTGAATGCACGCTGAGCAGATGAAAAGGTGAAAAGGTGAGCAAAGCCCAAAGCAAAGCTCCTGGGTGTGTGTGTGTGTGTGTGTGTGTGTGTGTGTGTGTGTGTGTGTGTGTGTGTGTGTGTGTGTTGTTTCCAAACTGCAGGAGTACTACACAACAGTCGAGTTTAGCCATTTTGCAACAGTTTTGCAAAAATACAACCATCATAATAATGAAGGTATGGAAAAATAGATACCGCTCAAGCCTGCCGTGCACATGCTACCTGAAGCTTCCCCATGTTTGGGCCCACAGAGTCCCTCTCCAGCTGAGCCAGTTGACAGGATGCATGTTAGAGACATCCTCCGGTGAAGCCAGCTGACTTCCTGCTGGCTCACATGATGACATTAAAGTGAATCTTAAAAAGTTGTATTCATCATTTGATAGTTTTGTCTTTTGTAATGATTGTGTTTGGGAAGACATATTTTTGGGAGAGTGTGTCACCTGCAGCACAGACTGTCTTTAATGTAGTTCCATACTAGAGCTTGTTTTAAAGTCTCCATCAGGTTGCATGATGCAAAGCTTTGTATAAGTGAAACACTGATTTTCACCAGCCAACAATGAAAGTCCAACTCCAGCTCTCCTGAGTCTTTACCCCCTAACCACCAGGCAAGCTGGTGATTCAACTCCTCCTGCCCACATAGTGTTATTTATTCATTTATTACAGTGATTAACTCAAAATATTGGACCAATACTAATTTATTTTTTAGAACATTCAACATCTTACTTGTGTGGTAGGAGGAATCTCCTATTGTTTTGAGAGACAACACAAACCCTCATTGGTAGTTTAGGTTCTTTTTAATCATTCCAGAGATGATATTGTGCCAAGAAAAAACAGAATGTCACAAAATCAACACAAGACCAGCAGTATTACACTTCACACCCCTTCCAGTGGACCACCATGGGACCTAACTTGGGAAAAAATATGACCTGTAGTTGACTGTTAGTGAGAAATTAATTTTTTTTTGTTCTGCTTTAACTGTGACACATATGATGTTTGTCAATTCAAAAGACAGTTTTGCAAGTCAAGAAATTTGCTATTTGTTGTAAAACTGAAGTATCAGACTGTGGAGATATATAATTAGAACGACTACACACCCGGAAGTTGTGTAAATGGTATAGTGACTTTCACCCTCCACATGCTAATGTTAGCTGCTGAAGCTACGATGCCTGTGTGTTTTTGTACCAGGATGTGGACTTACTTGTTTTTTCTCTTCATGACTTATAAAAACATCAGGAGTCACTTCAGGTAAGATAACGTTAAAAGTGGCAGTGAGATTGGTGTTGATGATGTATATTGTGCAAGACGAGAGATGTAGTTCACTGAAGTTAGGTTCCATGGGGCACACAGGAAGAGGCATGACTGCTGCTCTTTACAGCCTCTTACTTTGACAAAAACTTTTGTATTGTGTTTTGGCTTAATTGTCCATATAGACGTTTGTAATAAATGAACTAAACATTTCAACATTTTGCTTTTTGCATCTTTTATTGCTTTAATCCTCTATGTTAAGTACGCTGTATTATAATGTGAAAACAGCTTGTTCCATTTATGTTCATTACAACTCAGTTCAGTTCAGTTCAACATGCTTTATTGGCTTAAAACTCATATAAACAATATTAGCAAAACAAACTTACTGTCTGGTACCATGCCCTGCAGTCTGGTGCCAGTACACAGTCACACTGTGGTGTGTTCATTCCTCTGTTCTTCATTATTCCTTCATTATCTCTCTCTGTTGTCCTCCGTTCTGTTCTCTCTTCCTCCCTCTCACAGCCTCTCTGTATTTTGTTTGACAAAACTCAATGAGCTTTTTAATTGTAAGTCAATTTACTACAGCTGCTAAATATATTACCTCCCTCTCTCGCTTTGTCAGTGTGTGTGTGTGTGTGTGTGTGTGTGTGTGTGTGTGTGTGTGTGTGTGTGTGTGTGTAATGCAATTACAGCTCATTGGTGAATCTTACCACTTCTAAAACTGCTAATTTAGCTCGCTGTATTTTTCACTCCGCCAGTCTAACAATAACAGGGCTGAAATGTTTTGTCACATTATAGAGTAAAGTGTTAAGCTGGAGATGTACTTGCTGTTTAACCACATGTTTGCGTAGTGTATATTTCTGAGGATATGCACAACCAAATGGTTGCAGGATACACAAAGCAGCCATGATGCCCAGAAATGCGTGTGCGAACATGTAGTTAAAAGCAAGTATATCTTCAGCCTTACAGTACTGTGATTACGTCTTTGTAACAAGTAAAAGCAGTGATAAAAGAAGTACTCACATCTTTTACTCAAGTAAAAACAGTATGCAATATCACAATATATAAATAATTTCTAGAAGACCTGCTTTCAAAATTATACTGAAGTAAAAGTGAAAAAAGTCATGAAAGACACCTGTCACACACATCATGTACAGACAGTCTGCCTCTCTCCCCATGAAAAAAAACCACTTGTTTGACTAAGGAATCATGGGAGAATTCTGTCATTTCTGCTTCAGGGTCTTTCAGCAGGTCTCAGTCCAGAATCATCCTGTTCTAACACCTGTCAGTGTAACATCTCCTGCTGGAGGCTGTTGCATCTTCTCGTCTAAAACATCTCTGGCTGACACGTCCCCCTGACTACACCTTTCATGGAGCAACATTTTGTAGCACCTAACTTTATGTCAAACATTCTTAATGTCTGTCACATGACAGCTCTGGTCTGATGACATGTTGTTGGTAGCTGTACCATTTAAGGGGACAGTACACACAAATCAAAAATACATACAGTATTTACTCTTACCTATAGCGCTACTTTATCCATCTAGATAGTTTTGGAGTTGTCAGCTGTAGAGATGTCTGACTAAATGGCACAAAATACATTTGAAAAATTTGACAGCAGTGTCTCTTTCTAGAAATCATGACCTCGTTACTCAAGATAATCCACAGACCTTGTTTTGAGCAGTTTCATGTAGGTTTCATGACAGTTTCATTTTCTTTTATTCTATTTTAGTTATACTTTTATTAATTTTACTTCACATGTTTTTTTTATTCATTTTAGTCAACTGTTGGCTTTAAGCATTTTATTTTATCTTAATGTATTTTATGTTTTCTTCCTTTTAAATGGTTTTATTTCTCATGTCTCATTATTTTACTAGTCGATTGCTGGTCTTAATTTGTTTTATTTTGTATCCTAATTTGTTTTTGTGCACAGTATTGTTATGCATCTGTTCTTGTGGCTGCAGCTGTTGTGGCTCACTCTGTAGTAGTAGTTCTTCCATCAAAGCTGCTCACAACAAGGTCTGTGGATTATCTTGAGTAAAAAGGTTGCGATTTCTAGAAAGAGATGCTGGTTTTGAATGTTTTGAATGGTTTTGAATGGTTTTTAGTCCCACCATATTTGCGAGAAGGCAGACATCTCTACAGCTGATAGCTCCAAAAGTCTGCAGCGCTACAGGCCAGAAGAAAAACATGTATTTTTGATTTTGGGGTGAACTGTCCCTTTAATATTTTCTCTTGGTTTTAACTCCTCTAACAGCACTACTGCTAAACTGTTCTGCTGACAGCAGGACTTGGAGCATTCATCAGGCCGAAACAAGCTGTTTATGACAAGTTATTCAGATTGACATATGATTTTTAAACCAATCACGTTCCTCGGCTGTTTTGGACTGGTGTCAGTGCAGAGACCAGGGGGTTTTAAGCGGGAAAAGCATGAATATGTGTCAAACACATCTATTTACTGATGTGAGGTGGAAGCTCCAGTTTTGTTTTACTTGATGTAAATCCCTCCTGCTTTCATGTCCACTATCTCTTTCCACCCCACCCTCACATCTCTCCTTTCTCTATATCTCTTCACCATCCTGTGTTTGAAGTTATCGGGTCTCAGCAGACAAACTAGCTGTGAGGAGTGCTAAGTGAAGTTGAAGAGAGGAGGGAGTGGGAGGGAGGGGAAGAGAGAAAGTGCTAATTGCTCCCTCCTCACAGCTTCAAAGATGAAGCTGATGTGAAACAGTTTGAGTTAGTGTTATTCCAGAGGGCTCTGCTCACATGAAAGTGAGAGAAAATGATGTTGTTATGGCAGTTCATGTAACCTTGAAGTGCTGCGTCGGCAGCAGACTTAAATGGAAACATTTAAGTCTGTTTGACTAAAATAAAATGACTGTATTTTTACAGAACGTGGTTTAAAAATTGATCATTTCAGATGCTGGATTGAGAAATATTAGAGGGAGACAGAAGGGATCTGAGGGGATAAAGTGCGATATATTTGTACTGCTGTGTTAATGAAAATGTCACTTATATTTCTTCTTTAACTTGATTTCATTCACTCTATAGGGTAAATCTCTGTTCCATCAGTGTGTGACACAAGTCACAAAACAAAATAAATGATCAAGCTCTGAACATTTCCAAATCTGTCAGCTTCCTTCCTTCCTTCCTTCCCAGCCTATTTCATTTTTTATGCCTTCCCTATACATATTTAAGAGTGTGAAGTCCTGCCTTGCAGATTTAGCCTATATGAATGACTTCACTGAAAGGTCCGGTGTGTAAGATTTAGGGGAATCTATTGGCAGAATATGGCAGAGATGGAATATGATATTATAGTTTTATTGGCATATAATCACCTGAAGATAAAAATCATTGAGTTTTCATGACCTCAGAATGAGTGTTTTTAATATCTACAGAGGGAATGACTCCTATTTCACATTGCACCACCATGTTTCTACGGTCGCCCAGAGTGAGTTTCACAGCCTTCATATACTTGTGTTGAAGGGAGGGTGAGGCGAGGTGTATTCATTTGGTTGCAATCTAAAACCTCACCACTAGATGCCACTAAATCCTACACACTTTTTATAATGTTTCTGTCTGTTTCTTAAACATCACAGACAGCATTAGAATTGCACAGTTTTGGGGAAGCACTGTTTTGTGGTGCATGCCGCTACTAAAACACATCACATACACATGCATACATGGAAGTGTGCAGCAACGCGGCTAATCACATGGTTACTGCGAAAAACATTCTACTGTTACAAACAATTAATACTGTCAATAATATTTAATAGACGCTACATAACAACAACATACGGCTACTGTTTCAAAATCAAAGAATAATCAGTGCAAAAAAAAAAAAATGAATCATCATAAAAATCACAAAATCAGCAGGAGGAAACAGGTCATTCTTTTCTGCCTTTTATTTACATCCCGTCAAGAATCACACATCTCATGGTAAAACAACAGAGCTGAACATTTGTTAAACACTGTTAAGTAAACTTGTGTTTATTAACAAATTTAGAAACTTCATGTGCTGTTTAAGGAAAAGAAAAAAGAAAAAGGAAATATAACACTGTAAATGAACAATGTTTTAAAGCGCCCCCTAAATGTCTCATAGTAAACTTTGAGACATTTTCAGGGGAGCCAAGCTCAACTTAGCTCCCCCATACTATAATCACAGACCACAATGCAATGCAGCCAGAGGGAATGCAGTCTTTCCTGTACTGGACAAAGTATCTCTGTGTTGAACTCTCCTCCTTCACATGAAAGCCAAAGCAGAGAGCAACAAGTTCTCAGTCATTTCCTCAGGTCTGTTCAGGCTCATTTGGACAGACTTAGGAAGTGAACTGAAGAAGAGAAGAGAAGAGACTGCAGGATCACTGGTGAAGTAATCAAAATCAGAAATACTTCATTGATCCCCAGGGGCAAATTGGTGGCATTACAGTTGCTCCCATTCAAGAATAGAAGTATATACTGTATATGAGCGTATAGAAATGATAAGAAAATATAAATAACAGTATGTCAAAATAAGAATAAGTATCAGCCATAGAGTTGTTGCACAATGATAGCTCGTCTCCATTCAGCATCACAGATGTAATATGAGAGTAGGACTGTCAGAAGGCTGAAATCTACAGTGAAGTCAAACCTTCAGGTCTTTTTAAAGATTTCAGGCCTGTGGTTACTGGTGGTGACAGCTTAAAGGAAAACCACAGTTAATTACACCAGTGAGTACAGTGTTAATCATAATCAACTGAACTGGTGGACAGAGCTACAAAAATAAAACACAAGTTATAATAAACCACAGTTTATATTTAATAATGCAGGTTCCAGTTTTTCAGTCCATCTCAGTCCAGCCTCAGAATTGTTATCTTCTACTTGTAGACCAATTTTACAAAGGCGGGCCAGGCTGGGGCAATTGTTTTGTCGAAGGCGCACAAAGTAATAGAGCACCAAAAAAACTACATAAAACACCATGATTGGTATTTGTTTCAGTAACAGTCTTTGTTTCGGGAACCATATTATTGTAGACTCAGGGGGCTCTAAACCCAGTTCTACAGGGGCACTGACCCCCATTGCCCCCGAGTAGAGCTGCCCCTGTTACCTGCTCTTATTTTGCACATCAGTTTGGGTAAGAGCCTCAGCTAAACACCAGAGCTCAGTGATCTGCAAGCTCCAGAGTCATGTGCAACTCTTTTGCCCTTCTCCAGTGGCTCCCTGTGACTTTGCCAAAAAATAATTAAATGGAAATGAATAACATTCTTATTTCTTATTTTTTATTGTTTAATACATTGCCATTGTTGTAGGCCCAAAGTGATTCTTACATTCTCTAACTGTAGAAATGTGAACCATATACCCCAAATTAGAAAACAATAATATTTCATCAACTGAAAGCGAGTCACAGACTACGTCTTCGGCTTGGCGTCTTTTCCTGTAAATTTTGGCAGTGGCTAGTCTTATGTCTCCCTTGAGTATCCATGGATGCCAAATCCAAAAGATAAAACCTCTCTGAGGAAGATTTTTTTTCCCCCTTTTCTGACCAAAAATGTCTCTTTTGATTGTAAAGATGGCTGCCCCCTGCCACTGATCACAGAAGATAGAAAAATCTTTTTTTTTCTGGATGAATGTTCAGGTGTGAATGTGAGCAGGCGTGATGTGAGAGTCTGCTCACTTCAGCTCTCGTGCATCAGACCCAGACAGCTCAGACTTCCTGTTAGTGGAGGTACAGGTGGAGAGTGTTGGTATTCCATACCTGTTCAGTAGAGACCAGCCTGAGCTGCTCATCCTCTCCCTCTGCTGCCCTTGAGACTAAACTAAGCTCTTGTAAACAACTGAGAAGCTAAAGGAGAGAGACAGAGGGGGGACGGCTGCACGGGCTCTGCATATGAATTCACGTGCATATGTTGCTCTGTGTAAAGAAACCTACTTGCCAGGGTTGACTGGGTTGCTAGTAGTGACATTTTTGAGTGACAATTTTATGGTGGCTCTGAAAGCTCATTGCACGGCAACCTGGAAAACACACGCAAATAGACAAAACATGATCAAATTAAACATAAACAAATACAGAAAACACGACCACATGTCTTGTCTGTGCTGCACGTGTTTTGTCAAACTGATGAAGATGCGCTTATGTTTTCTCTCCTTATATTAACTGTCTTCAGTTGCAGTGTGTTGAGCTTTCAGAAAACAGAGTGAGTTCTCCTGCTCCAAAATCTGTTGTTCTTCCTGCATCACAGTGATGTCATTGGTGTTAAAGAGGAACTACAGACTGTTTCAGCTTGGATTTCTCGTCTCCTCCTCAAGGTAGCCGGGGGACATGCGAGATGAGTGTTTTTGTCACGTAACATTACGTTCTGCCCAACAACATAATAGCTATAATAGGCCAGGGTGGTGATACAAGACAACATGGGGATCAGAAGCTCCCATGCAGTGCAGCCTGGTACATGTAGGCACTGCCAGCACATTTACCATCAAAACTGACTGGACATCTGCATGAAAAGTGTTGCATATTTCCTTTAAAACTGGACAGATGGATTTGTGAAGGTGGACACTGATTTTCTCACTGGTGATTTATTCCCTTTAGATTTTAACATTTATACTGACAGTCCAGTTTATCAACTATTGTATTTCCAACAAAAGATGCAACAAAACAAGAAGACAGCCATCACAGTTTACAGACTGACTTGTTGGTTGACTATATTGTGACTCACACAGTTTTACTGGATTATTCACCATATAATGATGAATTATTTCAGTTTCACCTCTTAATAAAGTGGTTAAGATAAATCTGCAAAAATGTCCAGTGGTGGAAAGAGTACTGAATATTTATACTCAAGTACAAGTACTGTAACATTACTAAAACATGACTCAATTACAAGTAAAACTACTGGTGTTAGAAAAATACTTTCCTTGTCAAAAACTACTCAGAGTATTAGTTACTTTTTAAGCGTTGATGTTTAAAACATTATCAGTCACAGCACTTAATCAAGAGAGTTCCTGTCTGTGAAGGTTCTCAGTCATCCAGGTCATGGTATTCGTAGCAAGGTTTGTTGTAGGCAACTGGACTTCATAGAGTTCTTGAAGACGTTTGGCCTCTCATCCAAGAGGCTTCTTCAGTTCTGACTGACTGGTTTGGGAGTTCAGGTATTAAACCTCTTTGTGGTCGTT
>JAJHUR010086055.1:0-12305 GCA_027495735.1 Lutjanus campechanus | reverse complement strand
TCCTGAAATTAAAAAAAAAAAAAAAAAAGGTACATGACAACAGGTTCTGGGGCAACTATAAATTAGATTTCAAAATGACTGAATGACATTTTCCTTCTCAGTGCAAATGATTTATAAATCAAAGACAGGCCTCTAAGCACTGTGAAATGAGCTTTTCTGCACTGTGGTAAAATGACTCACCTGACAACCATGGGACTTTCCCTCTTACCGAGGAGAATCCACATAGCAAAGCTCTTAAGATGAAAATGTTGTTAAACCTTAGCTGAAGAGTTTAAAGTGTATATCCTGCTTCCTCTCATGAGGCAAAGCAAACATTAATGCTGCTGTCTAATCAGGCGTGGGCACGGGTGAAGAGCGAGCTCCAGCGGGCCTTGAGGTGCACATTCTCACATTGTCAAAGAGCTGCTGAAAACTTTCCTTTAACTACGTTTGATGTCAGACTGTCAGGCTCGATATGTTACCTTCAGTAGCTAGCATACCTTTCTGACAGCAGATGAGTGAAATAATGGTTGACATCCTGAATTTAAATTTATTTTTTTCATCCCCTGGCACATCACAATAGTTTCTTTATCAGTGCTTCAGATGTGATAAATAGCTTCTTGGCGTCGCCGGCATTCTTCACTGTAAAGTGCTGATGCTGCCTGCAGCAGGTTCTGCGTGGACAGACAATGAGCCGCGGCAATTTCTAATGTTCACCTGGGTCTAATACGACTTGGTTCATTTTTGTGTGAAGCGGCAAGATGTTTTTGTGCTTATCTTATAATACCATATTGCTTCGACCCAACACATGAAATTACAGAAAATGTGCTCAAGAGTAGAACTGCAACAATTGGTCGATTAATTGATTAGTATGAGCAAAAGATTTATCAGCAGTAGGGCTGCAACTAACGATTTCATTGTTGATTAATCTGTTGATTATTTTCTTGACTAATCGATTAGTTGTTTGGTCCATAAAATGTCAGAAAATGGTGAAAAATGTCAATCTGTATTTCCCTAAACCCAGGGTGACGTCCTCAAATGTCTTCTTTGTCCACAGCCCAGAGATATTCAGTTTACAGTCATAGAGGACTAAAGAAACCAGAAAATATTCACATTTAAAAAGCTGAAATCAGAGAATTTTTACTTATTTTATCCCTTAAAAAAATACTCCAACTGATTAATCATTATCATTATTATTGCAGCTCTAATCTGCAAGAACTTAAATTTTATGGACAAAACAACTAATTGATGAATTGAAGAAATAATCAACAAATTAGTTGCCAGTGAAAATAATCATTATTTGCAGCCTTACAAGTAATGGGATTTTACATTTGCAATTAGCTTTTTGCCCCCCAGAAAATGACGTTACTGAAACAGACCATGTCTCTCCTGTTCTTCACAGTCTCACTTTAGTTTATAAGGGCCAAAATATTGAATTCTCTGTGTTTATATTTTGTGAATTTGTCATCACAGCAGTTTTAAAGAGTCCTGAAATCACTTCTTCTAACCAACCAATATCTTCCTTTGTCAAGTCTAAAGGCCTACTATAAATATTTTTACTTTTCTTTCTTTTTTTGTTCGCTAGCGTTTATTCTCTCCTTTATCTTACTTGTCCAATGAAAACTCTGAGCCATATTACAGGTGGATGTTCTATCTGTCACTGATAGTGTTAGTGTACACCTGCATGTATTATGAATGAGTTTTCTGGCCATGAATCATTATACTTGTGGGAAAGATGATAGTTTATGGGATGCATCGTTGTCTCACACTATGCTAAACTATGTCTCAGTGTTTAACTGTATTGTATACTCCATTAAAGTAATTATTTCCTGTAATATGCTGCCACTTTGCACGCCCCTAGAGGGTTTTTGGCAATTCTACTTCACATTCACATTTGTTAAATGCTGTATATGTGTAAAAAACAAACAAACAAACAATTACAGGAAGAAGGTAAAAGCTTGTTTCTGGATTGGTATTATTCTCAGAAATGTATTTCAAATACTTGTTTCAAAGTATGTGTCACAGACACCGTGCCCAGTCTTGTTTCTTTCCAAAAATGTGCTGCACCATCAGTCTGCACCAAGGCTCACAGATGCCCCCTCAGCTGCAGCACGATCCAACTACCTGAAGGTTCATCCATTTTGTGATAAAGTGTCTTCACCTTTAATATTGCCTCTGGCAGGCCCCAGGACAGCCTCCTGTAGAGGCCAGACCAGCCGTGCCGGGCATACAACTTCTCCAAGATACAGTAATGAACAATCCTCAGATGAATGCTCCCTGTTGTTAAATTGTTACTGTGCCAAAATAGTCTTCTAAAAGCTTCTTGCCTCAAAGTGGACAAGGTTAAATGTATTTCCAGGAACAACTGGAATCCCTTCAGTAAATCATGACTTCATGATTTAACCGCAAACACACAAACACACTCATTTGCACATTTGTGTAATTGTGTAAACTCCTAAAATGTCAACCCAGTTTTTAACACAAACAAAGGAGCAGAATGAATAGCTGAGGAGGCAAGATATAAAACAAACTCACAGATTAGAGTTTTGTGTTCTGAGTGAAAAGTTTGGGATATTCAGTCATACAGTTTTGGCATGTCTCTGTGACATGATGAGATAAAGCACATTATGCAAATAGAGGATCTGTGGCAGAGTCTTGACAATCGTTCTCTCTCTGCACACCTGCAGCTAAAACCCTTCATTGAGTTTTAAACTGTCTGAGGAACCAGGTTCCAGGTGCTCGGTACGATCATAAAGCAACGCTCGGAAATGTAGCTGTGACAGTTTTAAAGATATGAAACCATTCGCGAAATGCCGCAAACTGCTAATCAAACAAGGTAATGAACAATGGAAAATAGAAAAGTAATAAATGGGCTGAGCAGCAGAACAATGTAACTGAAGTGCTGATAAAGGGAAGAGGAAATTCAATCAAAATGTTCCTGTATGGGTTTAGTAAATTACTTCCTTTCTATTTGTTAAATCCACAACAAAAGTTAAATGTGCGTTGTGTGAAGGTTGTGTTTTATCAATAATATGTAGCCGTTGAACATGTGAACTGTGGCTTACAGTATAGACAGCAATTTTCTAGGGCTGCACAATTAATCGAACACACATTTAAATAAACACGATTGAATGCGTTATTGATGTTTAAATTGCAAGCTGGACTCACAGAAAACTCTGCTGCATATTAAATCAAGCGCTTTCCTCAACTAACAGCCAGCTGCACGGCAGCAGCAGCCTGTGCAGGATTTCCTGGATATTGCAGCTGCAGTCCAGAGTAGAAGAGTGATATATAACAGAGAGGAGACAAGAGAAACAACAATGAAATGTTTTCAGAGGAAGGCGAAGAGCCTGTCTCTCGAAACGGATCATCATCCATTGTTTTGAAGAATTTAGGATTTAGGGCAAGTGATGTCAAAGCTACTGCAGGGAGCTTTTGTTGACTTTGGAGGCCCCTGTGGACAAAATTGGTAGTGTTTTCACTATAATACCCCCAAACTATGATGTCAAAAATAAAATGATCTGAATATCTTATGTTACTTTGGCTGAAAAAATGTAAACGCAGGCTTGTTTCATCTGATTTTAAGGAGAATTCAACCCAGTGGCAGCCATTAAGACTGAATATATAGAAATAGACGATCTTCTAACTAACGGTCTTGTTTGCTGTATTTGCTTTAAAGAAGAAATCATATGTAAATGTTGCATGAGACTTGTGTCTGCAATGCAGAGCCATCACAAGTAACTTGTTCAACCATCTAAATAAACACCACAAACTGCAGTGCGATGAATACATGAAGGCCCAGACAAATAATGCTGCTAACGTTACCTCACTGTCTCACCTCCCTGTCCTTGTCCAGTGTCACTGTCTCACCTCCCT
The DNA here is from genome assembly GCA_027495735.1 of Lutjanus campechanus. Taxonomy (NCBI): domain Eukaryota; kingdom Metazoa; phylum Chordata; class Actinopteri; order Lutjaniformes; family Lutjanidae; genus Lutjanus; species Lutjanus campechanus. The sequence continues at coordinate 8,450 of JAJHUR010086055.1, read as the reverse complement.
GTCCTTGTCCAGTGTCAACTCAGACATAGCATAACAGCAACCATGTTATTGTATGAATGTTCCTCAACATCAAGTGAAAGCAATGCTCTGTTGACTTAATTTTGGGTGAAAAAGTTTGTTGGAATTTTATTTATATTTTGCTTGTAGGAGATTCACTGTGAATAATGTATAATGTAGCACAACATTTTTTAAAGGGGGCATAGACTGTGTATTAAATAGGTTGAAATCCTATTTAATACACAGTCTATGGTTGAAGCAAGTTGTTTCCCCCTGCCCGCTCCTCCCCAGACTCAAGGTTGCTCAGGCAGGCTGCAGGAACACTGCAGGAGCGCAAGATTAGCACAATATTGTAATTTGACACTAGCATGCGACAATGTAAATTGATCAGCTGTTCGTAACTGTTACTTGTCTGTTGATGCAAAACTTAACCTGTTACCCTGAAAACAAAAGCCCACTGCTCTGAAAATACACGCTCTGGTGTTGGAGTTCAGTAAGTATCCAGACTCCATCAACATATTGCTCAATTCAGTTATTACAAACTTCTGCTCCATCTTCAAGATTTGTGATGATTTATTACGACTAGAAAAAAGACACTTACTCATTTGTCAAGCGTTCGGCTTTAATTTGAACACCTCGGCTGTAGCGTTGTTTGAGAAGTAAGTATTTCAACTTATTATGTTTCCTTAATCTCTGATGACACATCATGATCATTTAATACAATAAACATATTACACATTTCACCCACAAAAACACCGGAAACTTTCCCTCATTGCTCTCCACTTTACCCAGAGTCTTTGTGTGGCGCAGCAACATGAATAATGTCACCAGCGGAACAGTGCTGGGTAACACCAGAGATACAGGTGGCTACACAGAGTAAATTCACCCAACGTCTCTTTTAACCCCCAGAAGCCCAACACAGCATCCATTAGGATTCAATGAGGCCTGAAGCAGGAGGAGCAGCTGTCTGAGCCCTGACGGGGATTTCCTGTGTCTGACACGTTGAGCCGAGGGGACATGAACTGCTACCTTCCTTCTTTTCTTTGTTCCTTTCTTTCTTTCACACAACGTATAATTAGAACAAGAAAATACATTAGACAGCAAGATACAAATTTGCATATTTGCACATTTTTATTGAATTGTCGGGCTGTTCTGGTAATTCTTTTCATCTTGGCAGAATAAGGTTTTAAACATGAAACAATTAATTACAAAACTACAGACTGCAGTGCTTTGTCTTGATAATTGTAATATCTTAATAATAGCTGCACTATCATGAGGTGTATTTGCATAATTAGTAATATCCTGTTTGTTCATACAAATCATTGAAAATATTACAGAAAACTCTTCTTCAGACAACATTTTTCACAAGGCGTTGCAGGTTAATGAGTATTCAAATCATTCCTCTTGACATTTCCCTCGTGACAAAGGGTGCAGTACGCAACCCTCGTTTCCAACATTTGCATAATCTCCCTGTCATCCCTGTGCTGCTGTGCGCTATCTTTGCCCTCCTCCGCCTCCTCCTCTGCTTCAACCGTCATTTAAGAAGGAAAAAAAAAATCTGATTAATTTAAAATGATCCATCTAGCTAATCTAAGATTGCAATGTTTAGACATCAGGGTGCAGATTTGGGGAAATACAGGGAAAGCACACCAAGAAACGAAAACCAAATATTGTTTTACAGATATTTGAGGCATCATTTTATGGGTCTACCTGTGATAAATTCTCCCAGCACTTTTCATTTTAAAGCATGCCACCACCTGACTTTGTAAAATCCACTGAATTCGATTACATACAGGGATACAGTAGAAAGGTGTGCAATATCCACTTGGAAAAAAAAAATCACACTACTTTTCACAAGGTGAGAATAAAATGACATGGAGTGTCAGCCTCCATTACTGCAGAGGACCGTACACTCTCTAATAAGGACACTGGAGGCACCGCAGCTTTTCACAGAGAAGAATAAACAGAAAGAAATCTACTGAGGGCTGAGGAGAGACTCAAGCATCAAGGACGGTCTTGCATTTCAAGGGTGGCAACAGCAAGACATCATACTTTAAAACTATTTTATCCCTCTTTTCTTGTAATCATCCTCCATAATGACACTACAGCTTTAATCCCACGCGGCGGTTTGATAGATGTTACACAATGGGAACGACCCAAATGAAAATACAGTTCTGCGTCTCAAAGGTGGAACATTTCAGTGACAGTCCAACGGGTGAAGTGGTGTCTGCCATTTGAGACTGTCCTCGTGTTGACACTATTCAGCAAATTGCTCGAATTCAGGGGCTGACACGCTTTGGAGACCAATCCAAACAGGTTCTGTATGTGGAGCTGCATGGTCGAGCATTAAACATTTATGCCCGTCTTCCCTCTTCTGCATCTTCACTGCTGAGACTTCTTTTACTGGATCTGCTGCGTCCTCTTCCAGCGCAAATAAACAAGTGAATAAGCGAAAGCTTTCTTCCTCTGACTCTATAATTTGTAGTTTGAGAAGATGCTGTGTTTTGGTGTGACTACGCTTTTTCCTTTTGAATACGGTGTGAATCATCAATAATACTTTATTCAAAGATTTTTTTAACTTGACAAGACATTTAAAAAAAAAACAGCTAATTTTGAAATGATGCTCATGTATGCAGTGTACAGTCACCATGGTTACAAGAAGGCCAGTAGCCCATAGTTAGACACTGGTTTGAGCTTTCAACCTCCTCGGCACTGTGGCTCAAGGTCATCTCAGCAGAATACCAGTGTCAGTCTGAATGTTGGTCGATTTGTTTGCTTTGGTCCAAACTGAAATATCTCAACAACAAGTGGATTAATTGTCATGAATTTATGGGCATTACAGAATGAAGCCTTCTGAGTTTTCTCTAGTGCCACCATGAGGCTGAAAGTTTTGGTTTTAGTGAAGTGTTTTGACAGCTATGATCAATTTCTATTATTCTGATGATGCACTGCACTTAATTTAATCCCGGTGCTTCTTTTGCCGATGTTAATGAGTGTTTTGTCATCTATTGTATACATAAAAGTGTCATATTTTACCATCTAACCCAGTGTTTCCTAAAGCTTTTCCTGGAGACCCACTTTTTAAAAATGACAAACCATCACGGCTCAATTCACAATAAACGTTAATCAGTGAATTCTGGTGTGAGTTCATTTGTGCATAAATGAACATGTCCATTTTTATTGCCATTTCCGCATCACACTACTGGATATTATCTTGATGCTTTATTGAAAATGTAGACGCATGTTAAAACTTTAGAACTGAGAAGTAATTTAGGCTGAGCAAACAGCCCATGTCATTGTTTTTATTTCCTCTTATCAGGAAAACACAGGACATTTTGGCCTAAATGAGACAAAATAAGTGCTTTTGGACGATGGAATAACATGAGAATGACCCTATGTGAACCTACGCTGTGATAGTAGGTATCACATGGCGGCAGTATTGTCATCACCGCTGTAACTTTACGGCTGAATTCATTTGTGATGCAGGTACTCAGTATGAGGTCAACTGATTTGTTGCTTCACAGTCAAAACAAACCCAGAGACTTTCAGAAAGTTGCCATAAAAGAAGAGAAAAAGAGCAGTAGCTTGCCAAAAACCCCACTCTTTTGGACGGCAGTTGAGCATGGCAACACACAAAGTAAAAATTAAGTTATCATCTCCTCTTAGCAGATTGCACATCTCCCATGGGTTTAGAGTAGGACTAAACACAAAACTTCCCGCTGACAGAATATCCACAGGAATCATATTTTTTATTCATAGAAAAAAAACCAACTTCTTATCCAAAACAAATGTTGAGGTCAGTGAAATTCAGAAACAAATCCAGTGAAAAGCTTAGCTGAGGAAAAAAAAAGGTAGATGATGGTGATTTAGCTTCGAAAAGACATATGTTGATATTAATGCATCACCGCTTTGTTATCCTCTGATTTGTCACCGCTGAAGAACAGCCAAAAAAGCTGTTACTTCTGGATTTAAGGAAGCCTGGCTGTTGATGGATGTGAAAATACTTCTAAAACGAGCACCGCAGAAGTTGTTTTGTCAGTAACGCTGCGCGGATTATCGGAACTCTGTCAAAAACACATCGTCTTCATTTTGACTTTGAACATTCATGGTTACACATTTGCACTGATCAGTACAAGACTGCTGTATTCAGAGGGAGGAAAAACTGCCATTCATGTTTTTCAAAAACACAGAAATTCTTTTAACTCCTCTTAACCCTGTTGTGGGCTTCATGCACAGAAGACAAGGTCATCTCAGCAGAAACATGCCATCCCCCTCCATTGTCTTAATTGTTATTCTCACTCTTTTCAGCTCGGGTTCATGCTTGCTCTCACAGAAACACCAAAGGTTATTTGCAACCTCCTCTGAGATATCGACTGCCCGAGTGTCAAACTGTTTCCGCTCCACGATACAGATACTCAAGTCCAGCCAGTCTGATCAAATACTGTGCGATTTTCCAGTTTAATTCGGTTTCCACTTGAAAGCCCAGCGAGGCCGGATCAAATGATATCAGATTTATTCACCGGCAGGTCCTTGTGTCATAAAGCGTCTTAACACAACACTTCAACATCCACACCATCACCCCAATAACCAGCCTCACACACACTAATATACTTTATGAAAGTGTTTATTTGATTAAAAACAAAGGATTAAAATTTCAATCCAGCTGTAAGCATGAGTCTGTACTCTGTTGAATGTCAAACATTCATTATTTAATTATTTTCCCTTTTGCCAGGAAGCAAATAGACATACAGAGAAACTAAATGGATATTTGAATGGCTGGACTACATTTGATATTTTGATTCTTCTTTTTTTTTTTGTCACTTTATGGGAGAAATTTTTACATCTGTCCTCCAGCTAGCATTAAGCAGAAACATTAAACTGCAGGGCGCTATGAAGAAAAGGCCAAATTAAAAATATCATAATGTCCATTTATGAGCTCGAGACTAGCTGAGGACTGTGCTGGAAATATAACTGACTGTTACCAGGGAAACACTGACTGCAGTATGTTGATGTTAGGACCTCACATGATGATATGGTCTGTGGATCAACACAGCAATCTGTTTCTCTTCAGTGCTAGCATCTCGGCTACAATGCCCTCGAGAACAAATAAAGCACTCATCTCAAAGAATAAAGAACTTTTTTCTACTCTGCACTTGTTGTGTAAGGAAATATTACCCATAAGGATACTGAACTGAATAATTTTTAAAAGGCGATAAGACTGCTTTTTTATCACATTTGTGGAGACAACGTCTGTAGGCAGTGGTCTTTGTTGTAGACAAACACAGATGTTTGATTGCTGTGCCTTGGCTGTATGTCTCTGTTTGGAATTGTTTGGAGATGTTTGGTCAGATTCGTCATGTTAAATCTGTGTTTGTCCGTGTTTGAAGATTGGTCAGATTGCTGTGCTTTCAAGCAGAGAAAAACCCAGACAGTACGCATACAGTATGTGAATTCATAGCACTGCAGCTCTCACATGCTCAGCATTAGTTGTAGACTCACTACAAAGATAAAAAGCTCCCTCGTGTTGCCTTCTTACTTGATCCAGATTTTATCCAGATATTTCTTTTGTGTTTAAATATGTGTTGCCAAAAAAATACTAAATGGTAGTAAATGGCCAAAGACAAATAAATGTTCAGTCCTGTTTGTATTATGCCATGAATTACACATAAAATGTTTGTCAATGTGCAGTAAATCACCAACACCAACATCGCTGTCCCTTGTAATGTTATCTTATCTGTTGGTTTTATCCGTCAATGCCAGATCATTTTATCAGCCAGGAAGCGAAATAACAAGCAAGTCCTGTTGCTTGTCTGGCTACATCCCATTACAAAAACACACAGGCATCGTAGCTTCAGCTGCTAACGTTAGCTTTTGGAGCGAAAAAGTCATGACATCATACAACTTTTGTGAGTGTAGTTTTTCTAATAACGAATCTACATAGTTTTTTTTACTTCAGCTGTTTCATGACGACTGCAGCTTTCTGGATTTGTAAAAGGATCTTTTAGATTGACAATCTTGTGTGTAATTAATGGCAGCTTAATACTTTTTTACACCTTACCTGGTCAGACATGTTGGCCATGCTGAGCTACCGTCTAAGGGCTCGTGTAGTGTATTTTTTCAGTTATTCCTAATGAGGAGGGAGCACTGAGAGAAAAGGTGCTGAGTCTGATGTCTTTTTCTGAACATCCTGCCTTTTTTGTGCAGCTGCTGCAAGTGTTTCAGGTTGAAAATCTGTGAACTTTTCAGAAAGGCACTGGTGATGTCACCGTTGCTTCTTTTCAGGCAACCAATCATATGTTAGATGGGGACTCATCATCCAGGTAACTAAGAGAACTGAACCCTTTTTTTTTCTGATGTGTGCCGGAGAGCCCAGACTCAACTCATGTCTGTGCAGGAGCCCAAAATCAAAGGGGCAACGCTAAACAATGACTGTCAGAGAAATTTTGAAGATATTGTTGTCAGAAAAAAAAGAAGCCATGTGGACAAGGGGCCTTTATAACATTGTGCTGCAGCCTCCTACAAACACTAAAACCAAACACTATCATCTGTGATTTAAGACATTGTCCCTTTACAACATTCAACATTTGGAAAGTGGAAGCTCATCTTGTAAACTAGAAGCTAGTTAGCCTAGTTGGCTGATGTTATTGACAGCTCCTGCACAGTCAGGGTTGTTTTCGTCCTATGTTATCGTAAGGAGGGCGTTAAGCTAACATTAGCCGTGTCTGCTGTCTCTCCTTCGTGGGTCATGTAAGGATGCTGAATGACCAGATTGCCAAAAGTCACAGCAGTCGTCCTGTAACCTCAGTAACATGCTGGGTTATGTTGCCTGTAGTGAGCATGATTCCCAAATTACCAATGTGACTAAAAAGTGGCTAACTATGTCAGCCCCCCAGTTTGTTATTTACATGTGTGACTGTTGAAATTGAAGTGATGTTACAATGTTTCACGCCCACACACACACATGCACACGCACACGCACACACATATTGCACAAATCAAATTACGGTAACGACAGTGTGGGTCGAAACCAGTGATTGAGTTTTTCACTAAATAAATAAATGTGCCATTTAGTTCAATAAAGCCAGAGAATCTCCATTATTTTTTATCCTGCTTCAACATACCCAAATTTGCCATTCAACGCTGAAATCAGTTTTCCTCGACACAAAGCCGCAGAGTGAAAACAGGCCCAGTCTGACATTAGGTGGGCGAGACTGCTGCTCAGTATGGCCTTTGGCTGCTTAATGAGATAGAACATTTGGCCAGTTCTGATCTGGCTGTTTTATTATGTGAGCAGACAACTGCAGAACCCATTTAGCAGCCAAATACCTGTGGCTTTGATTTTGACAGAGCTGCCTGCTTGTCCTCTGTGTCTCTCCCGTATAATCAATCAAAGCCTGAATTGGAGGAGAGCACATGGGACAGAAACAATACTTCGGCATGTAGAAAACAGACATTTGTAAATGTTTAGCGAAAATCACTCAAAGTAGTCAGATTTAAGGGAGCTGCCGACGGGCTGACTTGACAGATACTTGTCTAAATTCTTGTTTACAATTGAAAGGCAGTGAAAAGAGTGCGGTGTTTGTCTCTAAACAATGATTTTGCCTGCGTGGTTGACAGTTTTTGGCTGATATGCTGTCATCTTTTATTGTCAGGTGGCTAAACCAAGTGACAGTGAAATTTAAGAGAGTGTTCCAAAAACAAGAGTTTGGCTAAAAAGTTAAATTCTTTCCTCAGTTGTGCTTTGTCAAGTTTCCACAACAACATTTAGAATCAAATGTCGGTAAAAACAGATGTTTGAGCTGATGTTTAAAGATTCAAAAGTAGAAGCCTCCTTTTCTTGTTATTTATATTTGTCGTGACATCTCTTTACTTTTTGTAATTTCTAATTTACGTTTGACCTCAGGAGACACGCTGAATTGTTAAATGACATCACTAAATGCAATAAACCCCCTCAAAGTATAAGATCTGTGTAGTGAGAGACGGAACAGGTGAAATCAGGTGAAGTTTACAGGGCTTTAAGCATTCATGACTCAGTTAGGGCTTGATTTAATGAAAGGCTGAGTGAGTGTAGGGAGGAATGAACTGGAGGCACCTTTAGGGATTCTTCACCTGGCTCAAAGTGAGACATTTTGAGCAGAAGAAAACAGCAGATCTGGAGACATCTGTGTGCAGCTGACTGGTGACTCTATTAAGTCTTCAATGTCAAAAAAAGCTGGTTTTGTTTGCATTTGTTTATCTCTAAAATGCATTGTTTAGTTACAACCCTTAAGGCCTACATGCATTTTTGAATACTTTTCACATCTAATAAAAGTCTTATTTTGATGATTTGAAACCATTTTTTTTTTACACCAGATTGTTGTCTCATTGTTGCGCATTACAGCAACCAGCTGTTACTCAATTATTTCCACCTCTCAAATCCAAACAAATCCACTGTATAAAACTGTATTTTATTC
>JAJHUR010086050.1:0-11233 GCA_027495735.1 Lutjanus campechanus | reverse complement strand
CTTCTAACATGCTAATGGCAGCACCAGCACCAATAACTCTATCATGGTTCTGACACATTTTCTGACACTATTTGAAGCCAGTGTCCGGTGCTGTGCGGTGTACGCAGGGAATGTGGCACCTGATAAATGATGGGACAGAGAGACAGTCAGTCAGTCATGGATGCCATCCTGTCAACACTGCTGCAGCACTTCCTCCTCTTAACAGATTAGTTTATCAACAACATGCTGCTGGAAGAATCCTCCGCTGTCTGCCCTCAGCTGGCTGCTCCAGAACAACGTCACTCTGCTGCTCAATGAAACATTAAGAGTTTCACTGAAAAGTTTACCTTTTACCCACTCACAGTGTCATATGCGTCACTCATTAGCTTGTGGTTGAACTGAAGAACTGTTTCATGGAGTGCCCCTGGGATGTGTTCAAGGCCCTCTTCTCTTTTTTTGAAGGGATAATGTAGATTGCTGATTGTATATTATGAACCAATGATTTTCATGTGTGTTGAATTTTATAATTAAAAACTAGTCATTTCACAAGTCTTTATTTTGTTTTCCATTCTGACTTTTCTTTTCTTTCTTTCTCTCTGACCTTCCTCCGGTACACAGCTTGCTCATTTCCACCTGCAGGTAATCATTGACAACCATGCCAAAAATAGCAGTCCAAACCTTGCCTCTATAAACAATAAGGCAGAGATGAAATGTTTGAAACATTACAGGCTTGTGGTTATTTCTGAGTTGCACCTATCACAGGTATAGGCCTAATCATTTTCTTGTAACAAGAGTGTTTATTAGTTGTAGAAAAGGATCAGAGGAATGTGCAGAGTTAATGAGGGAGCTTGTGCAGAGGTGACATTCGGAAGAGTCATTGTTGAACTGAGAGGACTCTGACATGTAGTCTGTGCTGTAGCATACCTTCCTCTCTGCCTCTTTATGTCTTTTTACTTCCATTCAATATCAGTGGATCCATCTGTCCATCTGTCTGTGCTAAAACACAAAGGGACACATTCACACTCACATTCACACCTCAATTTAGAGTGATCACTTCACTTGTGGGAGGAAACCTTCATATACACAGCAGATGGCAGTCAAATAGTGCTAACCTCAGTGCCATATAACCAGGGTTGGGAGGGTTAAAAAATGTAATTAGTATGTAATCCAAGTATCATAGTATTTAAGTAATGTAACTTGACTATTTTCTGTTATTTTTAGATTACATCAATGTAAAATAATTTTAAATTGTTTAGCCTAATATAGTATTTTTATGGCTGCAACTAACAATGATTTTCATCATTGATTAATCGGTCGATTAACTATTTTAGATTTAGATTTATTTATTTCAATCTCAGTTCAAAGCTAAAAACAAAAAGAACACACTTAAGGGTATGTTACCTCTTGTCTTCATACGTATGTACTATGTCTGAACCAGGAGAATATCTCATAGCACAAATGAAGACAAGAGTTGTTGCCCGTTTATGCCACAAGAGGGAATATAGAAGAAACACAGCAAGTCCGCACACCAGAAACTGCTCCTTTGATGAGTATTTAATTGTATCACCACCACCTTAGTCCAGCACCCAGGATTCATCGTTTTTTGGATGTGCGTGCTGTTTTTTGCTTCTACAAGAGGGAATATACCCATAAGTGTGCCCTTACAGGTTATTTTTAAATCTCAAATAGTTTATAGACTGAGAAATAGTTAGGAAACTCAACCCTGTGCCCTCAGTGACAGTTTCCTTCATTGCCAACCACACTGACAGCAGCGTTCAATTAAGGGTGCACTACCTTTCTACTCCCCTCGATTTTATCAATTAATTGATTAGTTATTTGGTCCATGAAATGTCAGAAAATGGTGAATAATGTTCATCAATGTTTCCCAAAGTCCAACATGACGTCCTCAAATGTCTTGTTTTGTTCACAACTCAATTATATTAACTTTATTGTCAGAGCGTAGTAAAGAAACCAGAAAATCTTCACATTTAAGAAGCTTTATAATAAAGCTGTTGTTTATGAAAAAAAACCTACTTAAGCACAGAATTTAATTTAGACTAGTTTACTAGTGTCACAGTAAGAAAACACTCAGAAAGCAGGTAAAATTGAGCACAGTTTATTAATTGATCATGTTAAATAATGTCCGGGAAAATGCTGTGTGTATTAAGAGCCATTTGAAGCCGTTAATCACAGTCTACAATCACCAAATTGCTGAAATGTGTGGCACTTTGCACTGTGCAATAAAAGCATTGCACATTAATCTACAAAACATGACAACAACTCACTGAATACTTCACTTTTTCAGAGTGAAGATCATAGTGTCTGCTGGTAAACAACCCAGAGCTGATGTTAGCTGCCAACCTACTACACAGTGTGGTCAACGTTAGCAGTGCTAGCAGCAGCAGCAGCTGTTCTCCTTGCAGGTTAATGTTCATGTCTGTGCTGAATGTGGTCACATGTTGTTCCAGTCGAGTGGTTATATATCAGTTTATTCTGTCACAGTCTACATTCAACCTTATTTCCATTTTCTAGATTAAAACACTGACAAACTGCACTGGTTTTATGAGCTGTCATCTGTCTGACTTTGCTAATAAAAACATTCAGGGTTGCCTGGACAATCAGGGCATACACACTTACAGCATATGATGAGACAGGCTGCTGTCTGATGGGGCTGCAGCCCTGACTAGTGGTGGGCAGCTGTATAACTTCACAGAGGCAACAGTTAATTGACATTGAGCATGAATAAAATATTGATAAACAGTTTAACCAACTAGTATTTCTGGTTTTGACTAGTGAGGGTGGTGACATTTCATTGAGTAGTTGACTAATCACGCACATTCTTATTATAAATGGCATCCACCTTGACTTAGCTGTCTCATCCATGAATAGATGCATGTGCAAGTGAATATAAATTATCTTACAGAGAACATGAATGTCTGAACTAAATTACATGGCCATTTAAAGTGGAAGTCTAGACTCATCCTCTGACCATCGATGTCTGCACAAAATCATGTCAGTGACAGTCCATGTAGTATTTGTTGAGATCTTTTAGTCTGGACTAAAGTACCCTTCCACTGATTAACAGTGTGGCTAAAAACATTGACATTCTGTGACTTCTATAAATGTAATAAACATTCTAGAAAAAGGAATGATAGTTTTGTCAAGCTTGTGGTCATTTCAGTAGCGAGTTCCTCCTGAAGGGCTAGCCTCTGGGAACCACTGCTGTGTTGTCTGACATACAGTACTGACATCAGTTTGGGTGCCTCTTATTTCAGAGCTCCTCACCTCAGTTCAGCAAGCTCCATCGTTTAGATGATGAGGCGTCCATGTTCTAATTAAGGCCTCTAATGGAGGGGAACCGGTGTGAGTGTGGATTGCACATTCGTCATCTGAGTGACAGCTAAGAGGTTGAAATGTCAGCTAGTCTTACCCAACTGGCTCAGGAGCGAAAACCAACATCCTGTGTGGCTCGGTCCTTCTGAAGCTGTAGAGAACTACAGGCAATTACAACCAGGGTTTGAATTACACTGTGGCTTTTCAGGGAGCCCTATATCCCAGTGTGCACCACTACTAAAACATGTCACATGTGCATGGCAGCGTGGTCAATTTCAGGATTACTGCAGAAAACATTCTACTGTTCCTACTGCAGAGTTACTGTCAATAACATTTCATAGAGGCTAAATAACAAGAACATAAGGCCACTGTTTTAAAATCAAATAATTCATTTATTAATCAGCACAACACAAGAAACAAAATCACAGAATCAGCAGTGGACACAGGCAACGTTTTTTCATACACATCCCTTCATGAATCATAGCCTACATCATCATCTGAGCTTTGTGAATGCAAAGAGTGCTTGAATCAAAATGAACTCAGAGTGACATTTGTTTTTACATGGAAGGACTTAACATAAAGTTACAAGAAACAGCTATTTGTGGCTCTTTTCAGGTGCACCAAACTCCCCTTAGCCCCCCCTTAGAACTTTATCTGTTGCTCAGTTGTGCATTTTTGGGTTAAGTCCCCCTCAAATGACGGCTGAACCAAATGGGTCTTTCTTATGTGCCTGTGGGCCAAAAATACATTTCTCAGGGTGGAGAATGAGCTGCTGTGGAGCTGGCTTTTACAGTGTGTTATCGATTCTTCCCTCAGACAGATTCATCTGACACAAAATGTATATTATATTATTTTTTGTTTTTCTGAGTAGCATAAAGAGGACTACAACTAGCATTTTGTTATACAATCCTGTGGTTTTGTCTGACAGTATCTGCTATCAGTATCACATCTGTCCAGTGGTTTTACATCTGTCTCTGTGTGACAGGACCAACAAACTGAATAAGCAGAGCTCAGATTCTTTCCATAAAAAACATGAGGAACACTCACTGCTGTCCTGAGGCTTGAGTCAATTTCATATGATAGCTCTCCAGTGGAGAAGCTGGCGAAATGTCAATTAGCTGCCATCCACCTCCACACTGTGCTCAGCTTCACAAGGTCCAGGGCTAATCGCTCATCATTTGCCCCTGGTACCTGTCTGCTTTGTGGCTAATTTTCACCACCTCCAATAAGTCCCACCTCTGGACTTTGCAGGTGTGCAATAGCAACCCCTTTAGGATATTTGTAAGGTATGAGATGCAGAAACATGACAATGACAGCTGGGTTAGTTTTCACTTTGTGTTTCATTATAGACCAACAATGAATACTTATTTTTATTTAACTATAGCCAATCCCCTTGAAACAACTTTTGGACACAGTCAAGGGATACTGAAAACCCTAAAGAGGTGGTTTGATAATAAATTGTCATGAAATCTAAGTAGAAAAAAATTCATTGTGTTTGGAAATTGTAAAATGTATTCTGAAGTAACTCTAAGGATTAATGATGTTAAAATTGAGAGTGTATGAAACCTAATTCTTTGGGAGAGATTCTAGACCATTGGTTCACAACATGGGGACATGTTAACTAAAATAAAAAAACTAAAAACTATCGATTATTTTCATCGTCGATTAATCTGTTGATAATTTTTTTGATTAATCTATTAAAAGTTGTTTGTTACAAAATGTGAAAAATGTCCATCAGTGTTTCCCAAAGTCCAAGATGATGTCCTTAAATGCCTTGTTTTAGTACCAACCCAAAGATATTCAGTTTACTGTCATAGACGAGTAAAGAAATTGAAAGATATTTACATTTAAGAGGGGGGTACTCTGTAGAGCACTCGTCCAGGCCCCCCAGCAAAAATCACAGGGGGTCTCGTAGGCTTTGTCTGCTCTGAGGTTGTCAGATTTGAAGATCCATCCATCCATTTTCTGTAACCGCTTATCCGTGAGGGTCGCGGTGGCTGGAGCCTATCCCAGCTGACTTTGGGCGAGAGGCGGGGTACAGCCTGGACAAGTCGCCAGTTCATCACAGGGCTGACACATAGAGACAAACAACCACTCACTCTCACACCTACGGGTAATTTAGAGTCACCAATTAACCTATTATGCTGCATGTCTTTGGACTGTGGGAGGAAGCTGGAGTACCCGGAGAGAACCCACGCAGACATGAGGAGAACATGCAAACTCCACACATAAAGGCCCTGCTAGCTCGGGGATTCGAACTCAGGACCTTCTTGCTCAAAATCAAAAATATATATTTTCCCCTGGTCTGCAGTGCTATTTATCTATTTTTTTCAGTTGCAGAGTTTCGGCCATAGAGATGTCTGCCTCACTTTAATATAATGGGCAACTCAACTTGCACAAAAATACATTTGAAAAAGACAATGTCTCTCTTCAAAAATCATGAACTGGTTGCTCAAGATAACCCACATACTGAGCAGCTTCATATAGGAACTACTTTCTTTCTTTCTTATTTTGGTAAAGATGAGTGTGTATAAGCCTACTCTGTTCGTGATGTTACAATGCAGAAAATGTTGAGCGTATTTATGGTATATAGTTCGGAGAATATTACAGATCCAAGACAAAACTGAAAGAAGGGGGGACCATTGACTGTAAATAAAGAAAAGATGGACGCTGCTGCTCCACATCCTCCCTCTGTACAAAACTGAGGCCAAGACATTCTGGATACGAGTGCTGCCATCTTGCACTGGTGACATCATAAAAAACAAACTGATGAGAAAAATGAACACTTGAGCAAACATTAGCATGATAAGAACTACCTATGACAGAAACCATCTTTGGGAAAAAGTAGTTTGACATGTATTTTGATGTTTTGGTTTGGCTCGTGTCCTAAAACTGGAGAGCAGTTTGTGTGTTTGTGTTTGTATTTGTATTGCATTCCTCAAATCCCCTCTGCTGACAATGGGTAAAGGCATCTGTTCTTCTATCTATCTATTTTGACCATACCATGCATACCAGTGCCATGCACTGGTATTGAAGAAAGATTTGATTTGATGATCTTCAAAACATTGTCACTGGTTTTTCCTCCTATTCACTATAGAAGATTCTGGCAAAATACCAGAAATTAACAAGCTGTGCAGTTTGGCTGTTCCAACAGTCGTGTCAAACTTCAACTTTGGACAAAAACAGAATGCAAAATACACAAAGCTTTACTTGATGAAGAGCTGCTGTCTGAGAGCAGAGACTACAGAGATTCACTGAGTGTACAGAGGACCACCATGTGTCACAGTAGATCAAAAATATTAACAGAAAGGAACTTTGTTCCTGAAAATCTTCAATACCACATGAAAAATGTAAATTCATCAATATTTAAATATATATTACACCCAACCAGCAGGCACTGAGAGTGACGGACATGACATGCCACCACAGCAATAGCAGCGACACAAGATGGGGGAACACACAAAGCGGTCGCTGGATTTACCCATAAACTAAAAAGTAATATCAGCCTGTAGGTGAGGCATGAGCTGTTTGGAGGGGCAGTTTCAAAACCAAACATGCAGTGAATTTAAGAACAAAGTTTATACACTTCAGATTCACAATTCAGTTTGGATTTCAGCTGCAGTTAAAATCACTAAAAACAGAGGAACTTTCTGAGGTGATAGCAGGTCTAAGGTATATAAACCACAGACTCATTTTGTGTTGTTAAATGCAGAGGGGCATTATAGAGAACACAGTCATTATTCCAAACACAACTGACGAACTCTCAGTGAGTGCAGTCTTCAGTCTCGACGTCTGACAGCTTCAGGAGTTTGAACCTGTGAACACATCCAGTCCCCGTTTTCAAGTGAGCCTGTACTCCCACGTGTAGGGCCATTAGTCACAGCTCGTTAATTTTCCCAGCCCGGCTTTGTGACGGAATCGGGCCGTTATAAAGGCGGCACCTGAGCGCGAGACAGAGGAGAAGCAGAGCACGAGGTCGTCCTGCAGGAGAAGAACCAGAAACTGCGAAAGAAAATGAACCCACATATCTCCGTCTGCTGCTTCTCTCTGCTACTACTGCTTCACTTCACAGGAGCCAAACCTGTCTCTGATCTACAGGTGAGTTCACCTCCACATTTAACTCCACCTTTAACACTCATCACCGACACTGCAGGGACAATGCTGAATTGTATATATATATATATATATATATATATATATATATATATATATACATATATATGATCTATAAATGGGTTATAATGAGGTTATTAATTATGTTGTAAAAACTTACAGAATCATAATTAGTCCACATTTATCTATACTGTTGAGCCTCAGATCTCATTACTTACTGAGCTCAGGGGGTCTTCTCCATCAGCAGCATTTCTACCCATCAGCTTCATCACAGATTTGTTCATAAGTTGCTGCATTTAACCACCAACAGCAGATCTTAATAGTCAAAAAATTTCATTTGGCATCAAACTAACATTTCAAATGACCAGATTCATACACTGATGCTTGGGTAATGTTGTTTACCTTGATATACAGTATATTTATACTGTACAATAAGGCAGTTGTTGGCCATTACAAATGAGAGTAAGTCATGAGTAAGATTAGTTGGAAGTGGTAACTGGATTTTGCAAAATGGTGAGCCCACATGGATGTATGAAAAGTGTTTTACAACTTGTTTAATTTTTTATTATAATTGTTTTTTAACCTAATTTTTTAACCCAATTAATGAGCTAATTCTAGACTATTTACAAATCACTGAACCTCACTGTGGCCTGTCTCTGAGATGGATGTTTTGGATGAAATGCAGCAGTCTGTGTTGTTGTTGTTGTTGTTGTTGTTGTTGTTGTTGTTGTTGATGATGATGATGATGATGATGATGATGGTATTTTATATCCTCAGAGTTTGAAGCAGCTTTTGGAAGAGGAGATCAACACGGCGCCGTATTACTCCTCTGAGGAGGAGGTGGAGGCAGAGGAGAGAGATGGAAACACAGACAAGTCGGTGTTCGGAGCTCCGGAGCAGCACCCGTGGGACTCTGCCGACCCCAGCAACTCCGCCCTGACGCCTAAAGAAAACGCGCTCGCTCGTCTCCTCAAAGACCTCGTGAGGACGTCCAAGCGCTCGTGGAGCCGGTACAAGAAGGGCGGGCTGAGGAGCTGCTTCGGTGTCCGGTTAGAGAGGATCGGCTCCTTCAGCGGGCTGGGCTGCTGAAGGTAGGAGCGGACATGTGGGAGTCCAAATAAATACAAATGCTTATTTTTAATAGTTAAAAGAGGAGGGAAAAAAAGAAAAAAAAAAAGAATGAAACGTTTCTACATCTTCATGTGGCAGATCTACGGTCAGTTTAATCCTGAAGGTGCAAAAAAAAAAAAAGTTAGATGGATGAATATTTCTTTTTACTCGTGAAATAGAGGAAATGTGTTACAGTACTGTGTGAAATGCCTTGTTGTAGAATAACATCAACAAAATTTAGAGTAGTTAGAATTTGATGCCAGATAATATGTGAGAACATATGAGAGTTTAAATGTTAAAACTTACTACATAATTCTAGTTGTTCTACATGATAGATCTCTAGATAGATAGATAGATAGATAGATAGATAGATAGATAGATAGATAGATGCACTTTACTGATCCCAAGTTGGGAAATTCTTGTGTTGCAGCAGCAGGTTACCCAGATATTGAATGGAAAAAATAAACACACAATAATATATGTAGACATTAATAGACAGTATACAAGAATGTGTACAAGAAAATGAATTAAAACAGCTCATTACAAATAGCTGAAAAAATTCTTAGCATACCCATAGATAATAAGATAAATATCTATAGAGCCTGATATATATATGTGTATGTATATATGTATATGTATATGTATATGTACATGTATATATATATATATACACACATATACATATACATATACATATAATATATCATAATACATTACACAGATACTAAAATTTGAAATGTTTTACATTACTTAAATCAGACACCACAAAGTTGAAGGTTTTTTTTTTGTTTTATTTAATTAAAAATGCAACGAGGTAAGATAGTTGTATTAAGGATGCACAAAATAACCATGTCAAATTATTAAATGGCAAAAGAGCTGAGTTAATAATAATAATGTAATACATAGCTTCATATTAATATCTACAATGATTAGTTAATACGAAGTATGCATAATTAGGAAGTGTAGACCATAAATTTATAATGGAAATCTTCTTTTATTACATTCAGATGAAACATAATGCAGCAGCATGTCCAAAGTAGTAACTTGATATTTAACATAGATGCAAGAAAATATACAGTGGATGAGAAAGAGTTTATTCACATCAATAATGAATACTTTTTTTGATGTAGTGGAATTCATTAGAATTAAGCACACTGACATAAAAACACATCAAAGACATTTTCTCTTCATTTCTCTTCACTTTCACACTGAGAAGTACATTTATCTCAGGAGTCACTGCAGCAGCTGGAGTCTTAGTGGCTCATGGCTCAGCTGCTGCAGTTATGTCATTATTCAGATATTAAAATGTAACAAGGTTAATCTGTAGCGATGTGTTTTTTTGTGGTGTCAACAGGTGTGGATGACTCTGGGGTTTCCCATCGACACATCAGTGTGAGCAGAACCAACAGCGGAGCTCCTCTCAGTCACAAAGCTTTGAATGACACTTTAAAGGGCGGTTTCTTCACTCTCTTCTGTCCATGGTTCTCATGCAGAACTGTGATGTCCTGTTAAATAATAAATTATTGTAAATGTATTTATTATTTATTATTTTCTTGTTGGATTAAGTAGAGTTGCCTTGTAATAGATTGTATTGTAGTAAAATAACTATTTTGCATAATAGCTGAGTCTGATTGAATCTATTTGAGTTTGGGCTCAATTCAAAGCAGCTTACTTATTTTCAGAGGGACCACTGTCATGCTACAAGCATGTTAAATAAACCAGCATGTTGTATGGGGAAGAAATTTCATGCAGATGTATTTTATTATTATTATTTTTTAATATTATTGTCAACAGCTACATATATATATATATACATACATACATACATACATACATACATACATACATACATACATACATACATACATACATACATACATGCATGGCGCAGTGGTTAGCGCTGCTGCCGCACAGCAAGAAGGTCCTGAGTTCAAATCCCCGAGCTGGCAGGGCCTTTATGTGTGGAGTTTGCATGTTCTCCTCGTGTCTGCGTGGGTTCTCTCTGGGTACTCCGGCTTCCTCCCACAGTCCAAAGACATGCGGCATGTAGGTTAATTGGAGACTCTAAATTGCCCATAGGTGTGAATGTGAGTGTGAGTGGTTGTCTGTCTCTATGTGTCAGCCCTGTGATACATATATATATATATATATGATTGAATACAGTACAAAGACAAGATATTCAATGTTCACACTGACAAACTTTATTGTTTTTTGTAAATATCCACTCATTTAGAAGTTGATGCCTGCAACATGTTCCAAAAAAGTTACATTAGAAGTTTCATTACATGTATCATGATTGGGTATTAAAGGGGCATCCTGGAAAGCCTCAGGTGTTCACAAGCATGGATGGGGTGACGTTCACCACTTTGTAAAAAACTGCAAATAGTCCAACAGTTTAAGAAGAACAATGAGGCAAGTTAAGACTCAACCATTCAAAGAAAAAGATATATATCAACAACATCCAGAAATACAGCCTGACTGAAGCAAAGTGGAAAAGTGTGCTGTGGTCTGACGAGTCCACATTTCACATTGTTTTCTGCGGAATCACTGCTGGCCATTTGGTTGCCCTAGGTGTAACTGTTTTGGGTGTAACTCAAGTCAAGTCAAGTCAGATTTTATTTATATAGCGCCAATTCACAACAAAGTTGTCTCAAGACACTTTACATGTAGAGTAGGTCTAGACCACACTCAATAATTA
>JAJHUR010086047.1:0-18068 GCA_027495735.1 Lutjanus campechanus | reverse complement strand
AAACAACGATTAATTGAAAAAATAATGAACAGATTAATTTTTTAGGACGTCATCTTGAGCTTTTGGAAACACAGATCAATTGATTTTCACCATTTTATAAACCAATTAATAATTGATAAATTGAAAAAAATAAACAACAGATTAATCGATAATGAAAATAAATGTTTCTCCACATGAACATGCACTGTAGTAGTGAGACTATGTGACTCGTTATAGCTCAGGTGTTGTGTGTGTGTGTGTGTGTGTATGTTGCATCTCATAACAGTCAGGAGACACACTCCTGTGGGTGCTGGTAGTTATTCCTGCTGTGATCTGATTGGAGGTCTGCTCCTCAGTGGCTCGTACTGCTCCTTTGTTAATGTCAGCTCTTTACTATCTGATCAAAGCTCCTGCCATAATTACACAGCCACATATAAACCATACTGTGTGCTGAAGCTGATAGAGGGCAGGCTGGACACCGGCGTGCTGTTGGAAATTTATAATACTGCCTCTGTGGCCGTAGTTAAGACCTGCGAGCCGGAAGGACAAGCCTCTTTGTGTGTCCCTGAGACACAAGAATCTCATGAAGTCCTTATTAATCTGCCATGTCTGAAATGTGTGGTTGGTGGTGGTAATGTTTACAGGCCAGCAGGTAGTCGTGCTAATGCTAGTTTTTGCTGCAATCGCACTGGAAGATTTACTGTTCCATCCGAGTTTTCTTTGCCATTTAAAATCCGGGTGGAAGTAAACAAGCCAAAGGTTATTAATAATTAGGAGGCTCATTTCTCTGGAAACTAAATAGGGTCAGAAGTACTGCAGCTGTGTCTGAACGTGTCAAAATATTTTCTGTGAATACATTCAAATGTGTGAATGTATCATCAAATGAGTTTGAATGTTTGAATGTGTAAAATAGGTTTGATTTTTAATCCATAAGCAGTTTGGAAACAGGATGGAAATCTCTAAACTCATTACTCTG
Source organism: Lutjanus campechanus (assembly GCA_027495735.1). NCBI lineage: Eukaryota > Metazoa > Chordata > Actinopteri > Lutjaniformes > Lutjanidae > Lutjanus > Lutjanus campechanus. The sequence continues at coordinate 17,113 of JAJHUR010086047.1, read as the reverse complement.
GGAGGATGCAAATTTTAGCTAGCGAGCTCTCCACACAGTATTTCATATCATAATTTAACAGGATGGAAATTTAAGAGTAGGACATGCAACTTTAGAAAGTTAGTCATCACCTCACTTAACTCTTTCAAATCCCCTCCAAAAAAGTGATGCAACTCCTGAATGCAGATTTATGGGAACTGTAGTTGTTTTTAGAGCTTAGATCGGGCCCAAAAAATCCGGCCCGACCCTATACCGAGCCCGTGCACGTCATGTCCGAGCCCAAGCCCGATTAAAACCCGACTTTTTAAAAATTTTTTAAATCTGTGCCGTGGGCTGTTTAAATTCGGCGGCGGCACTGTTCAGGGTCCTGACTCTCCTGCATCTGTGCAGCAACCTCTACGCTCTTGTCAGTGTACCTCCGACTTTCCATCCACTGTGCTCAAACTCAGTTCTCCTGACTTAATTTTTTTCTTTATATTTTCCAACTCCATGCTGCTCAGCTGCTCCAGGTACGAGCTCGAGTAGACCGGTGATGCTTGCAGTGTGTGCGGCTGTGTGCACCGCTGTGCACATGAACAAGACGTGATGCTTTTTTTCAACACTCGTTGGCTTACTTAACAAAAACTAAATAAATAAATAAAATATTGCTGATTACGGCTTTTCGGCCCGGCCCGGCCCGGCCCGGCCCGGCCCGCGGATATTGGTGTGAAATGTCGGCCCGACCCGGCCCGCAATCGGGTCGGGTTCAGACGGGCTCGGGTACGGGACGAGAATCTAAACTCTAGTTGTTTTGAAACAGAATTTCAGGGACACTCAGTAAATTCTATAAATAATAAATAATTATTATGGTTCACATTGATATATATCTATAATTACACAGATTTTAACTTGATCAACAGAATAATAAAGGCATACTTCTGCTTTTTTATAAATATATTGCAAATGTGTTGCATTGAAACTGAAAAATCTGATTTGGGAACATCACAGTGTACTGTATGTACCATAAAAATGGTAATTCAAATTTAAAAAAAATATATTCATTATGTTGTGTTAATGTTGTAAAAAGGACCTTAGTCTATAATGAAAGCCTTTCATAATAAAAAAAATCATTTAAGTGAAATATTAAGAGTTATTTCACTGGGAAGAGAAAATCACCAGTAGCCAGGAACAACCCATTCATCAAATGAATTCAAATGTTTGAATGTGTAAAATAGGTTTTTGAATTTATGAGGAGCCCTGCAGCTGTACATGACATTTTGTTAACAAATGAAAAAGATCTGCACAAATATTTTTCCAATATGTGAGAGCATAATGAAGATTAGGCACAAAGGTTTGTCTGAGCACAGAGGGACAACCACAACCTGTCAAGCTTTGCATTTCTCTCCATGCTGAGTTGCTGTTTGCAACTCAGGGGGCTCGAAGAAGAGCGATACTCTTCTTGGGACTTTGGAGGTGCTGTCTTTATTGTAGTCTTTCAAAAACCTAAAACACAAGCGCAAAACGTGAGAGGAATTGATTAATCCTTGTTTTTATCTGCTCTAACGTATGCTGCAGTTAGTGTAATGCAGTGGTGGGCCGTCAGGGCCTGCAAGGCCTTCTCTGCTGGCCTAAAAAATATCTGAATCACAGACTGATGTTAATTATATTTTGTCCATGAATACTTTATATAAATATAATTCCAAATTGTCTGTCCGCTTCCTTTCATAGCTTCTGCCCTGGTTGCGCTGCTTCCAGACGTGTATTTTCATATTAAAGCATTTAACCAATCACATTTCAGCCCTCATTTGTTGCCAGGGTCAAAGAAGTCTGCCTGGAGGCCTTCACAATCAGTTCTGCGGGCCCTGTAGCATAAAATAAGTTATGATCAAACTGTTGCTTCAACCAATCAGATTTTGAGTTGGCGACACCAAGGCCCTCTAGCAGGCGTACGGTAACGTCAGTGTATTCACACCCTTTGATTGGATGGTCAGAGAGTGTACTAGCCAGACTCACAGGCTCCGAGGAACACTGCAAATTGCATTGCTGGGAGTGCTTGTTATTTGCCACTGATCGACATGGTGTTTGGAGCCACACTGGGTTTGTAAATTTGACTTGCCTAACCAAGGCAGCAACGAGACACCAAAGCACTGCCGGACACTTACAAGCAACGGTGCTTTCCAAAACCTTTGGGGAAACCAGAGTGGATCTACAGCTGAGCGAGCAAATGCGCGGGGAAACGGAGCTTCTCAACGAAAAGGTGAAGAAAAATTGGGAAATCTTTAAAAGACTGATAGACTGTGTCATTTTTTTGGGGCAACTTTCATTTCGGGGACATGATGAAAGTGCTGGATTCAAAAAACGGAAAAGGAAACTATGTGGAGCTTCTTTCTCTCATTGCTGAGAGCAACACGGATTTACATTACCACCTTTCCACTAATAAAGTGTTTAGTGGAACGTCGGGCAAAATACAAAACGACCTGATCACTGCTATTGCTGAAGTGATGGGAGAAGAGATCAGAAGGGAAGTGAATAAAGCACCGTTTGTCTGTTATGGTGGATGAGACGACAGACGCAGCGCAGCTCGCACTGGTCCTGCGTTACGTAACGGGCACAGGTGTCAAGGAGCGGTTTGTCAGATTTGAAGATGTTACCAGTGGGAAGCGAGCCAATGACATTGCAGGTTTTATCATCCAATTTTTGGTGGAAAATGAATGTCTGGGTAAAGTTGTGGCACAGTGTTTTGACTGCGCAGCGGTCATGTCTTCTGGAGTAAATGGGGTGCAGGCTAAAGTTAAGGAGAGAGCACCTTTAGCTTTATTCATACACTGCTATGCACATCGGCTCAATTTAGTACTGACTCAGGGGGCCTCAAAGCTTAAAGAATGCAAGATCTTTTTCGCCCACTTCAATGGCCTTGCTGCATTTTTTTCTAGATCGCCTCGACGCACGAAACTACTGGACGAAATCTGCCAGCGGCGTCTCCCTCGTGTGGCACCAACACAGTAGCAATACACATCCAGAGTGGTCAGTACAGTCTTTGAGAAGAGAGATGCTCTAAAGGAACTGGAGCATCATGACGATTATGATGAGGACTCTGTGCGCTGTGCTGATGGATTTAAAACACGTCTGGGTGATTTTGAGGGTTGTTTTTTTTTGCTTCACACATTTAATGCCATTTTTGAGTATTCAGACGCGCTCTTTTAAATACTACAGGACAAAAAAAACTGGATGTACAGTTTTGTCTAGCAAGGGCAAAGGAGTTTTGTGACACTACTGAGCGAGAGAGGAGCTGATATGAGGAAATCTACGAAGCCACTGAACGCACCGCAGGCGCTCCGAGCGCACAAAGAGGTCCAGCGCAAGATCATGGGGCAGCTGTACACATTTGTGTGTTTGGCGGTGACCATCCCTGTGTCCACTGCTTCTGTCGAGCAGACATTTTCAGCCCTAAAGCGAATGAAAACTTATGCCAGAAATACGACAGGGCAGGCTTGGCTTTCAGCATTAGCTTCGATGGCGATAGAAAAGGACTTCTTGATGGAACTGAAATGCACGGATAATCTGTACGACAGAGTAATTGAACTCTTCTTGAGGAAAGAAAGGAGGATGGATTTTGTGTACAAATAATCAGGATTTTTGGAGAGTAAAATGTTCCTATTTTCCTCAATAATATTGCAATTTTGTGAGGAGACTTGTGCACCCCGGATTTGTTTCTTCAGTAAAGGCATTTATTCTGGCTACATGAGTTATCTATCTGCGATGCAACGGCTCTTTATACTGCATTTTTGCATAATAAGATGGTTTTTATAGCCATGAAATAGTTGTTGAGGGGTGGATTGATTCAGACGGAGCACTACTGAAGGCCTAGGTGTGAAATGCACGGCCCGCCACCGGTGTAATGTTTGCGTGTCCAGGTTAAACTGGTATTATGCTTTCTGCATCCGTGATGGTCTGTGAGGGTTCGCTGGGGTCTGTGTGATGTAAGTATTGTCATCAGAGGGTGTACGCGTTCGCTCTGTGAACTCAGATGCTGATCTACTACACATGTGTGAGCGCTTCCTCCAAGCGGACTCCAGAAACTGGTATAAACTGAGCTGTACCTTGGGGTCTGCAGTTGTCTGTGTACACATCCGTTTGGGACTATAATAGAGACATTACTAGCTCACTACCTACAATAATGTTACCTTCGGCTATATGTCAGATACTGCTGCATTTGCCAAACTCATGGCTTATTTAAATTGTGATTTGTTATGTGGAGGGCTTGAGGAGGAGGATATGGGTTGGTGGAGAATCAAAGTGGACCACTGCTGACACATCTCTCTCTGGGTCACTCTCTTACGTCTGAGCCAGGTTATCCTAGTTCCTATCCTGGCTTTCTTCCTGAGACGATCCCGGTCCAGTTGGCCCAGTTGCCTTAATAATTACATTTTATTGGACTTTTGGAAGCATACTGTCATTACCGTAGCCCCATTAAGGACTAGGGCAGTATGTAAGTGTTTGCAGTGTGCAAGTGAGGGAGAGCAAGCAGAAGCACCAAGAAAGCATCAAGAAAAGTCTTGTCTGTTGTTTTCCAACTGCTGAAACAGTGACGGGGTTAGCCCCGAAGTAAGCTAAGCAGGAAAGGCTAACATTAAGCTAATGCTAACACTAGCATTGTATCTTTACGACTTTGGCTCTTGTGTAATCATATCTCTTTTAGAAGCTTTGTAATCCACACCTGAAGTGCTGTAAAATAAATCCCACACTAAATGTCTTCTGTAGTGATTTTTCCAAGGTGAAAACAGTTGTTGCTGTTGTTAGCATGTTGTTGGCTACCCATAGGCGATCCCAAGATGCCTTGTGTTGAGTCTGCTGATGAATCAGAGGCTATGTTCCTTACTTGAGTGTCACAGTGCTAATCCATAGATGAATTAATAGATCAATGCGCTGATCACAACATGAGATCGACCCTTCAAAATAAAATTTGCAGTGATGGCATAATGAGCTCGACCCTGTGGCAGGCATCACATGGCTGCGGTATTGCGGTAATCATCACAGCCCTACTCAAAAGACGGCCAAGTCATGTTTGTAATTAGCCTACACCTTTTGATTTGCATGGATAACGTTACTTTAGGATTTTATCCAAATTATCCTGACCTGGTTTTCATGGTTTCTCAAAGGATTTTGTTTGTTTTAGCTCAGAGACAGCACAAAAAGCACTTAGTGAGATGGTAACCCTGCATGAGTTGCTTGTATCAGGGCTGTTGTGTTAACAGCAAAAACATCTAGTATGTTACATTTCTCCTGTTTAATCTTAATGTGTTTTTATCTGAAAAAAAAAAGTAGAAATGTTTTTTGTTGTGCTACCCAGATAAGTTGCTGCTGTCTCATAATTGCAGTTGTGCTCTGAAGGAATGCCAAGTAATACATGGAGAGAAGAGGAAAAATAAAACTGACTCCAGGAAGCTGTTAGACTCTCTGATCCCAGGGGATCCCTGTGGACGATCAAGGTAAGAAAATGCTGGAGTCTGACAGTCTGCTTTGTAATTGTTGGGAAGTTTCTGTGTTTTGGAGAGAAGCCTTCCAGTTACACAAGAAAAATGTGAGAAAAGGCCTAATTAAAACCATTTCACTTAACTGAGACTTGTGCTTTTGTCTTTAGAGATCATAAACAAATGGGTAATAGCTACGTAATCCTACATTTATGAAATGTGGTCACAGCAGGACTAAAATATAATTGCTTGAATTGTGATTTTGTCACTCACGTAACCTCCAGATACAGTTAAATCAACTGCTGTCATCATTATTGACCAGAGACAATGCATATTAAAAATAAAGTAACAAGTGGTTGTTTTTGTCTCTGTAGTAGGAGTCTGTTGTTGTTGAAGGTGTTAGTGGACTTAACAATCCACCACAGCAAGTCCCTCAGGTACCAGCACTCGCCCCAACCGAACCTGCTGCAGTAACAAGGCAGGAGGCTGTTAATCGAACGCTCCAAGAGATGAGCTTTGTGGTGAAGTGATAAATACATTGAGGGCAGCACTAACCACATAGCTAGCTAGTTGTTTGAGCTAATATTACATATTAGGAAAGTGGCCTGAGCAAATTAAGTGCTGGTAACAGCGCAGTAATATGTGGTGTCAAAACAGACAGTGTTGCTGCTGCAGCACTGCTACTGCCAGCCCCGTCTTTCTACAGTGAGTTTGCAGAACAGTTTGTATGTGAAGAGTTGGAACCAGAAAGCAGACATAGCAAGGACAAAGATTTTATTCACAGAATTTTGCCTTTCTATGATTAAATTTTTCCTATGTAAAATTCAGAGGTGGCATAAGTTAACACATTCTTTACTGAAATTGAAGGGACTGGACTGGTTAAAGTAGAAGTACTGACTCACCTTCTTTACTCAAGTAAAAGCGAAAAAGTTCAGGCTCTGAAATGTACTCAAAGTATAAAAGTAGTGTTTTTGTGCAAAGATAACTGATTCTTACCTTTTCTCCAAGGTCAAGTCTCCCTCCCTGTTTCATTATGTTTTCATCTTATGTCTTTTTTGTCTCGTTTGTTGTTTTTCGTCTAGTTGCATTTTGTCCATCTTATTGTATCATTACGTCTTTTTCGTCTTGTTACATCTTTTACTGTATGTAGAATTTTGTTTTTGTTTTTTTCATATTGTTAAATTGTTTTATGTCTTTTTAATGTCACTTTTGATTGTTACATATTTTCCATCTTGTTCCATCTTTTAGTTTTTCATTTTGTTGTCTTTTTCATACCGTTAAATTATTTTTCATCTTGTTACATCTCTGTCTTGTCACATTGTTTTTTTTGTGTGTCTTTTTTGTCATACATTATTCATTTTTAAAAATCTTTTTTTGTCCTTTTTAAGTCTTCTACATTTTCATCTTAGATGGATGTCTGTCATGCATGATGCACACTGATGGAAACACCAAAGAATCAGCTTGTCCGTGTCTTATTGTCCATCCATTTAGGCTGAAATCCATCTTGATTTTTGGAGAGCAGCACAAAACAATGCAAAATAAAAATCAACAAAGCATTAAAACTTAAGTAATAAGCTGTAAAGGACAGATAGATGAAAAAAAAATCTACTTGAGTACAGTAACAAAGTATTTAAAACTTCTTGTCTTGTTCTTGATGCAGGAGACAACCTGCAGCACTACAATATGTTGCTCAGGTTCTACCAAAAGTGCCAAAGTTTTAAGTGGACTGCTGAGTGCTTCAGTAAAAACCCAGCAACTATCTCCAACACCGCAGCAATAATTGCTACACCACTTCTTGCGGATGTCAAAACATTTTTTAATGGACTGCCTGAGATGGAGGAGACAATAAAGAACAAGAGAAAGGACAGACTATAACTCCCTTTGACTTTGACATCTTCCAGTGTTGATGTTGTGGGCCAGGGTAATGTTCTAACATGTCAGTAATGTTAGAGGAAGGATTTCAGTTACTTATTTTATTGTTATATGTGCAGTTGTGATGTGACATAAGTGTTGGGTTACTGGTTTTGAAGGCTGTATCACAGTAGGGAGGATATAGGATGAAAAAGCCGTGTTTTCATCAATGTATTATACGTGCATATTGAAGTGTTGCCTGAGAAAGTCTTTGTGGGCTGGTGTGCTCAGTATGGTAAAACATGTGCCACATGTGCTGAGGCCTGCAGCCCTCTGCTGCATGTTGTTCCCCCACTCTCCTCCCCCTCTCCTGTCCTGTCAATTCAAAGCCCAAAAAAAGATTTTTTAAAAAGTAAAGTTTGATGGAAGCAGCATTTTACATTAAGAACTTTATGATGTCCTTGAAGCTTCTTCTTGGCAGCACGCAGCCTATGTAGTTCATATTTATGACATTTTATATGAAACACTAAATGTGTCGAAATTACATCTTCTTGTGGACTACTTATTAACCAGCAGTGAAATATGACTGTGAGAAATAACCTTCAAATTAGGGCTCCGCAATTAAGCGCAGTATCGTTGAAATAACAACATGGCCAAGTGCAATAGCCAAATTACAGAACCAGAACTAATTTGCAGTTTTGTGAAAAAGGAAACTTGTGAGAAAACACCATCATAATGAAGTACTGTAGTGCTGCACTGTAATGCCCTGACCTAAAAATCTTGTTCTCCAGATAAAAGAAAAAAAAATGTTTGTTTGGTACAGACCCCAAGAAATGTCACATCATCACGATTTTAATTGTGTTTTTTCATAAGAAATGAAAATTGCAATGCAAAAATGATCATTCACACTAATAATATTGCCTATTACAACCACAATTTAAGTCAAAATAATCACAATATGACTTCTTTTTTTTAACAATACTGTGCAGCGCTACTTCATATAAATCATTATAGTCTCTCCTTTAACTTAAAACTGAACAAATTATGTAAATTATTGGACAAATTTATGTTTTGGTAGAAGCTGATGTAGCCGCAGTTTCACTGGTTGAAAAAAGGGCAAAAAGAGGTCTTAGACACTTAGACCGACTGTCAAGTTTTCAATGTTGAAATGCCAGTTGGTGCTCAATGTAAGTGCTTATAATGATGGAAGAACTCCTAACTCACACATCAGGCCTCAGCGTCGCTCCATGTTGTGCAGTGCCGGCCGTAACAGTAGCTTCTCCTGGTAGGAGAGGAGGAGGCTGAACCTCACAAGAGGATGTGAGAAGGAGACAGCAAGATATCGATACTCACGAAAGGGGTGATATTACTGGAACAAGCACTTTCCACTCAAACCAAACCACAGGCTCCAGTGTCACAGATGACAACCTTCAGCATTAATATGGATGAGGAGGAGAGCGGTTCTTCTGTAAGACCCACCGGAGCGAGGCCACCCCCCCATCACTGTAGCAGCAGCAGTGACAAACTTTCCCCTGTACCCACCAGTGCAGCCGAATCAATCCACTCAGCTGAATACAAGGACTGTGTCTGGGTATACATGTATTACTCAGCTTGTGGGGACATAAAACTGCTTACATACTGAAATTGTGGGGACACGTCTTCTTTATGGGGACAAAACAAACAAAGCACTCCTCCTAATGTAAGTCATTAAATTTTAGGGTAAAGACTTGAGTTAAGGTTAGGCTTTAGGGTTATGGATCAGGGGGCTTTACCCTGAATCAGCCCTGGCCGCTACTCATCTTTTAGGACTTTCCCTTTGTTCTATTGGTCCCAAACTTAGTTCCATGGGGTCGTTGAATCAATTGCACATGGTTCTGAGTCGAGTGGATCATCCTAAGAACTTAGAACTAGCATCAGTCAAGGGCCTGAAGAGCGCATCTTTGGAATGGAAGTTAGAATCAACATTGGACTAAGACAGGCATGTTCAGCTCCCCCCCAAAACTATCAGATGGCTCATGGTCCCAAGTCTCTCCAATTTTTGGTTCAAGAGATATTAAAAGGTAGGAGAGACACGGGTAAACTTGAAAACTTTGGTAGACAAGGTTTGGTGGTTTTGGGCCCCAGAATGTAGCCTGGTATTCGTGAAGTTATAGTACTTTGAAGTTGGCTGGTTTGGTGCGAAAAAAATCAGTGTCAAGTGCAAACCCCTTCTGCCAGAAAGTTTTTAGGAGCATGTTTTGCACTATTTGGAATTGACTGGACCACACTTGTAGTGCTATATTTGAAAAATCCCAGGAAGGAAATGTCTAAGAACCTGGAGACCAACACTGGTGTGTTCAGCATGGTCAAAAACCCCTTGATGTTAGGGGTAACAGTAGACAGTTTTTTGGTCTGACGCAATGCAACCTAAGTTGTGAACTTAAAACCATTTGTATAAATGTATAATGTGTGATATATCGTAACTCTGCAAGGGAAGGTCGGATCTAGAAAAACCCCCGGTAGATACCAAGTCCAACCAAGTCCGAACTTCCCCTGGTTAAGCCATGAATTTGCAAGCATGCGGATGAAAGCCACAGATCTAATTGTTCGTATCTCAGGAACAGAAGCCAAGATAGACTTGGAACCAAGACTGATATGTTCTAGCATAGGCATCAAGTCCGACACAATTTTTCCTTCAGGAAAAAAGTTAAGATCTTTCCCATACAAGTATAAGAGCATAACTCTGCGGTTGACGGTCCCAGGATCTTGATATTTTTGGTGTGTGCTCTGCAGGGGACGGTCTATAGGTTACGTTATATAGCAAAATTGCAGTCTAGAAGTGGGCGCTATCACGTGGAATTGATAGCAAAGGTGATGATGAGCAGCTTTGCAGCAAAAAAAAAAAAAACTGAAGCGAAGGTATAAGCATTTATGTTTTCGCTTTTGGAGAATCTGGTAGTATATGTTGCCACCAGGGACTCTTTCCAAGCACCCTGCACCTTTGCAAGGGTTAGGGGTTAGGAAAGTAGTGGTTAAGGTTAAGCTAAGTCTCCAGGAAATTAATGTAGGTCAACGTTATGTCCTCTGAAATGATGGAAACATGACTCTGTGTGCATGTGATGCTGTCGGGGGTTTTCAACGAATCCTGGTTGCAAAAAGTGAGAATTTGGAACAAAGACAGAGACAGTTATTATCTGCCATCCTTGGTTATGTGTTCAATACTGGCCAAGTGTCAAAGTGAATGGAATCATTTACAGTTAAAATAAACTCCTGACAACCTTGAATCTGTTCCTTCATTCATTGTTACCAACACTTACTGCTTCATGGCACAAGCATGTTGGTTCATCAGACAGAAGGCTGTGTAAGTGTTAGAGATGGTATCTTGTTTGCTCAATTGACATCTTAACTGTGAATGATTCTGTCACCTGAATACAGCACCAAACGTGTGTGTGTGTGTGTGTGTGTGTGTGTGTGTGTTTGAGTGGGTGAAGTGTAAACCTTTAAATAAAAATCCACTTCATTATGAACTCCTCTCCAGTTTATATCTCTGTGACCTTCCTTTTTCCTGTCATTTATCTGCTCTGCCTCAGAAGTCAGGTTTCTCTCACTGTGGGACATTGTGCTTTTCTGTCGTGCTGTTTCACTGATTGTTGGTCGCAACCCATTCAGCCACAGCGCTGGAGGTCTCTGATTCTAACCCCAGTTACTGTGCTTTAATGTTCCGCTTTCTAGAGTGGAAGGTTTGAGAGTCGACATAAAGGCTGAAAGCCACAAGCTGATTTGTATTCACATCTCAGAGCACATGAAAAACTCTGCTGCTATCTGCTTATTTACAGGTTAGACTCCAAGTACATTCTGCATGTGTTATTTGCCAGTTTTTAAAAATGATCAGGAAACAAATAATTCTATCATCAGTACAAGTTTTTGTGTGGAAAAAATAGTCTTTCAATCTATAATAGAGAATGTATTTAGCTAATTGCTTAGCTATATTGTCTGCAGATTTTATTTCCCAGCATGAAGATATAAATGTTTTTAAGCGCTAAATAAAATTTGTTTGGAGACTAGGAGTGGGCGATACAAGAAAATTTGGTTTCAATCCGAAACCAAGTAATTCACAGCCAGAATAGCCATATCTATCAGTACAGATACTTTTTTAATTAAAAGCAGCTTATTCATGCAGGAGAGAGCAGTGTGTCATTATTTATGGGTCAATGCTTCATCAATAGGATGAACCTGTCTAAATATAGGACTCATTTCACAGAGGGGAGGTTTTTATATTCAGCAATGTTCAAATTTCAGCTATAAGGTATATTAGTTTTTTCAATTCCTTTAAAATAATAAATTTGGATACTACATTTCAGTGGGCTGTTTAATGCCTGAATATATATTTGACTGGTCTGCTGAAGTAACAGCTATTGGTGAGCAAATTCCAGCATTAATACTGAAGATCCAATTTGACTAAAATATTGATTTAAGTAATAATATATCTGATTATTTCCTGCCAGAGCCTCTGATAAAGACTCTGCCAGTCAACTGTCTCTGTGCCAGAGGTCTGTATGCTCAGGCATCTCTCTCCTCCATCTTCTCGCTTCTTTTCCGTTGTGTTTTGATATGTTTTTAAGAAAATTTGTAGCGAACAGTGGAGGAGCAAAAACCACATGCACTACACAACTAAGCGTTGTTTGCACAGACATTTCTGCTCTTTGATAAAATACAAAAGGCACAACGTTGGAAGAGAGGAACTGAAATGGATCCCTTTTTTTGGTATCGACAACATGTCCTCATACCTTAATGACAGAATCGGTAGACTGCCATTGACTTCCAAAACAAAATATATGATTGTACTGGCAGCGAAAGGCGCACTGGACTGATGTAAATTATGCAAACCATGTGATGTTAACGTGGTAAAACAGTTGCAGTTTAGTAAAAATTTAAGTATCCAATCATCATCAATATGCTCCAGTATTTTGAATTTGGACTGCAGTACCCATTTTTGAACACTAGGAAGTTATATATTTCACCTCTACATACAATAATTCTATGCTCACTTTCAGTTTCACACAGGACACAAACCTCTGCATACTGGGCAAAGTTTGTTGCCCTTTACCTCACCTGACTTTCTCCTATGCTCTCATCATAAATACTACAGCTAAGAGAGGTCTCTGCTTAACAATGAAGGTACAGTAATAGAGAGATGCAATAAGAAGCTTGCGGAAATACAACAAATTTTCTTGTAAGGATGGGCTGCAATCAAAAGTTGTCAGAATTAAGAGTCTAAAAAAAATACTGGAATCAGCCCATTAAATATCCACCAAACTTACCCCAGGTTCCTTAAGTCCAAGGGGAAAAAAAATCCCAGAAGAAATACAGAGAACATTGCCTTGGTGGTTTAACTGGTCAGTGGTGGAAAGTAACTAAGTACATTTACTTAAGTACTGTTACTTAAACTCAGTTTGACCTACTTGACCTTGTATCCATTTTCTGCTACTTGACACTTCGACTACACTACATTTCATTAGGAAATATTGTATTTTTTGCTTCACAACATTTATTCGACAGCTATAGTCACCAGGTACTTTAAAATCTAAGATTCTTCATTAAAAAATACACAGTGGTAGCTTATAAAATACAACACATTGTTAAGGGTTAAACAAGTGGGACCAGACTTTTTTTGTGTGTAGTTGTGTCTCTTGATGTCTGTGAGTTGTTAGCAGTTCCAGCTAAGAGACATTTCCCCTCTTAAATTCATCAAACATCCAACTACTGAAAATAGATTTGTGTATGAGAACTTTGTTTTTTCTTGTTTCCTCTCCTATTAATCATCTAATAAACCCTCAGATTTGTCTGGTGACCCACTGGAGAAACCAGTCAGGTTGGGAACTACTGGACTATACCGTTTTTTGTTTTTGTTTTTTAAGTTCCACTGGGTTATTTCTAGCCACCAGAAGACAGACGAAGTTCAGTGGCCATCATATGACAATGATATGGTCTCTCTTGTTGTTCTAGACATTTCTCCGGCAGACATTTTGACAGGTAAAGCACCGGTCTTGTTGGGTACATCATTAGGTGTTCTGCCAGTGAGCAACCTTATTGCCAGACAAGAACATTGATATTGAACAACTATGCAAAGTTCAACATGTCTAATGTCTTGAATTCTAAAATAACTGCGCATGGTAACTATGATAAGGGTAACAGGTGGAACTCTTAGAGTTAGGGTTAGGGTTGGGGAAAGATTGAGGTCAAACATTAACTAATTTGACAGGATACATTCACCTGTGTGACAGTCAGCAGCTCTGCTCACCCATCCACCATCCTGACCTCCACAGCCGTGTGTTTTCATCCCACTACATGAAGAGCACACTTATTCCTGCGGTGGTACTGAATGTTGGCACCGGACGTAAATCAAGATGCAAAATCATGCAATATAGACATAGCTCCAAGGGATGCTGGGCTGCAGTGAGCCAATATGTGTTGTTATAAATTACACGTGTTCTGTGTTCACCTGATTAATGTAAATCCAATATTCACTGACCTTTTATCTCGTTGCCACCAACTCCTGCGAAATATATCCAGCTCCAAGTGCCCCAGCTCTGTGTCCATAATATGCAGATACATCAGTGATTCCCAAAACATGGGCCGGGGCCTACTGGTGGGCCATGAAGGCCCTGCAGGTGGGCCTTGAGAGGCCATGAATAAATTAAATATTTTTCAGTTTCAATGTTATAAATTTGAAATAACCATAAAATATTTATGATTAATTTAAAGGCACAATCAGAATTAATAAAACAAAGTCAAGGGATTTAAATTATGTCTTATTTTTAATTCATCTGACCTAGTTTAAAAGGTGTTAAGCCAAGTTTGGTGACCTGTCACATTAACACCAGAATGTATCTTATATCTCGTCACTGGTACAATTACACTATGGGCTCTATTTAGATTATCTATAGTGGAGGGTCCAAAGTGCATGGTGCAAGGGCATTCAGGGCGTGTCAAGCATTAATACATTAAATTTAGTGTTAAAGCCAAAATGCACTAAAAGCTTCAATTGAAGCGCGTCCATTGACACTTCAATGGTGCACTGCAGGCTTCAGATTTAAAATTCCAACAACACAGAATAAGCAGTATTTTAGCAAAAGGTCACTATTCATATGTATCTATTTTTTTCTTTATTATTTCTTTATTTCTTTAATAATAATACTCATCTTTTTTCATGTCAGTCTATATAATGATTAAGTGGTGCGTGATAGTCAATGTTTTTGTATTAAGGCAGCAGGATAATTTACATCAGTTTCACTTTGACAATTTACACCAGTGACGACATTTTAGACCACAGCAGACAGCAAACTGAACACCAACACACACTGAGGAGATGAAGAGGGAGAGACAGTGTGTGTGTGGACACAGGGGCGGCAGTAGGCAGCAGTCTGCAAGGACTTGGCTTGGGAACGGAAGGGTTGCCGGTTCAAGTCCCACACGGACCAAAGTACGGAGCGTGGACTGGTAGCTGGAGAGGTGCCCTTGAGCAAGGCACCGAACTATATGTATATATGTGTGCAGCCCCCTCGCTCTGACATCTCTCTCAGATGGATGTCTATAGGTCCTGTTTGTGCATGTGTGTGTATTTCAGGCCTGTGTATGTATGTACAAAATTACAACAGAGGGAAAAGAATGTAAATTCCCCTCGGGGATTAATAAAGCATGCCTTCTTCTGGACACTTCATCACGGTTTACAATAATGAAGCACAGTGACGGGTGTTTCATGGACGAGATGAGCGTCTGTCACTAGGACAGCGACTCTAGTATGCGGTGTATAAACCACAGAACTGTACAGTAACATCAGGCTCCTCTCTGGCCCTCCCTTGATTGATTTATCAGCATGGAGTAACTAAGTATTTAAAAGTACACAAATCGGACTTGAAGCAAAAAAACAAAACAAAACAAAAAGTTGCATACCACAGAAATACACAGTAACATTGATTAGTGATTATAAAGTTTTTATATCAAGTCGGCACATCTGCACAATCATATGGACCTGCTTTCTCCCTCTCCCTCCCTCTGTCTCTCTGCTGTGGGTTGCCTTTTTTTTTTCTTTTACCTTGTTTCAGGTGGTGCTGCTGCTCCATCACACTCACTCCTCGCGTCCATGCCTTTTTTATTCCATTTAGCTTTCCCCAAACACGTACCGTGCCTGTAGGAAAAAAAAAAAAAGCACAGGTCCATATTTTTGACGCATCAAGGTAGTTTGATGCTCATCAAGATGCTTTCATTGCATGTTCTGCCATTTAAAACAGTGGGTGTACTTAAAAACATGGACGTCAGGCACTTTAAGTGCATTTTGCCCTTTATAAATAAGCTGCATCATCACCATCTTTGTAACCGCACGATTATTATTATTATTCTTACAACTACATTAAGCATAATGATATACTTCCATCCATTCATCCTCTGACCTTAGACTGTCGATTTGGATGAGGAGAAAGTCCCCAAAGAATCCTTTTAACAGGGAAAAATGGAAGAGAGGAGGGATCCCACTCCCAGGAAGGACTGACAGGACATAGATGACATGTGTACAGTAAAGACAAAAAAACAAAACAAAATTACAGTGTGGAGAGTCACAATGACAAAAACAGAACACTTTGTGCAAAAATGGTTGTAGAGTTTTTCAATATGTAATTAGGACAATCCAGTCACATTATCCCAGAATAAAAGACATGGTGCTTCTGAAGCTGTTCACATCCTTTGAATTTAATGTTTGTCTACTTTAATGACTAGAGAACAAAATGCTATTTAAAAAAAGCCAGTGCTAAGACAATGAATAATACACACAATGTCGGGGTGGGACGTCCACATGGGACAACAAATAACATAATGTAACCAGTTGTGCATACAAAAGAAACTGTCAGTCACACTGTACAGGTGACAGGACTACATTCAAAGTATATTAAAGTAAAAAGCCCCATGAGGCAGCGTGACTTATTGCTTTTATAAATCAGTTTTTACATAGACACACAGCAACAACAAATCCACAAATAATCAATCTTCTACTAAGTCATGTAGTTCTTCAGCTAAATTTAGCAGAATTCTTCGACAGTAGAGCCGACCAGCACTACTTTCTTTTCTGCTAGAAAAGAAGTGCCATGTAGTCCCATTATACTGAAAAGAAGGCTATGGACAACATCTCCAAAACTCTGCAACTCACACCAAAAAAAATCTAGATGGATAAATAAATAGCACTACAGGCCGGGGAAAAATATGTTTATTTGATTTTAGGGTGAACTGTCCCTTTAAATATTAAATATATATATCATTAACATTTATCTGGGTATTAATTTTGCAACTGTGTCACAGTGTAGAGTGACCAGGCCACACTGTAACAAAAAATATATCGCAGGCAAGTGACAACATGACTAGGCGGACACAATCAAATCCAAAGTTGTAAACCCGTTCACACAACATACACAGTACATGAGGGGTTCAGTGGATCGCAGTTGACCCGTGTGGGGGTCGACCCCCCCTGCAGATTAAATGTAATTATTGTATGAAACACAGTTTTAATGCCACGATTAGTTTTAACTTAACAAATCCCCCATTCTCCATGCAGAGTTGCGGTGGAAATACGAGACAGATTGGTGCTGTGTTTTACTCTGAGTTCGCTCGCATCGGTTTTAGTTAGGAGGCGGCGTTTAAAGGAGGAGCGACAACTGATCTATAACCCATCACTTTCACCTCCACTGAGTGAAATTCGACCATGATTTCTGGCATTATCAATCGTTTACCTGAGAAACTGGACCTGCTTGTGACGTTTATTGTAATTATTATTATTCACCATGACTACAGGCAGAGAGAAGTGGCTA
>JAJHUR010086045.1:0-12822 GCA_027495735.1 Lutjanus campechanus | reverse complement strand
GCTCAGTATTATCGACCGTAGCCCCAGAATATTTATAAAAATTGCTGTAGAGATTTTCAATAGTGTGACGTTGGCTATTACTCCGACACAGAAGTGTGAGTGTGAGTGCAGCTGGAAGTGATGACAGTGGAATCAGTCACCAAGTAGGAGGGAGATGAGAGGGCACTCCAGTTTTTACCACATAGTGTCAATTTATGGGTGGAAAATGGCGTTAAGTGCATCCACCACCGTCCATTTCAAACAGGTGAGACAAAATGGACAAAATGTGGGCACCTTGTGACGTGCACAAAGACAGCATTCAATTTAATGCAATTTTCTATAAAATTCAATGTCGGTGATTAATAAAATACTAATTTACAACAATTTTCACTCTCAGCGCATGTAAATAAATCCAGAGAAAGATGTCTAAAATAGCCTGAGCAGCTATTAAGGAATTCTCTTTGCACTTTGCCCAACTTTTTTTTTATGGTTCTATACTGGAAACAGCCGTGACCAGAGCCGTGATGATGTGTTCAGGTCATCACGTTCTTGTGACGCCTTGAGGGAATTTCTTCAAATTTGACACAAATGTCCACTTGGACTCAAAGATGAACTGATTAAATGTTGGTGGATTACACTCAAATGATAACATTTTACATTTGAAAGGTCAAAGATCAACTTCACTGTGACATCATAATGTTCATCTCTCTATCAGTCCTCTGTACTCTTCTGTAAAAATAGACAGCATGTTTCTCACAGAAAATTATTCACTGGAATCACACATGTATCCGTTTCTTAGCCATAACTTATAAAATATACACTTATGCTTAACACATTTTATTAAATTCCTTCAAAGTCACAGGTCAATATAGTGGTAAGTTCCATATTAAACTGTAAACTGATGTAAACTCTAACTTGACTGCTCTGTTTTATATGATCATTGACAGCTGACCTCTCACTCTTCTTAACTGGCCACTAGGGGCTGCAAGTGATCAACAACTGCTTCAATTTAAAATCTTGTTAGTGTTGGGGAACTTTGCAAATCTCAACAGGTTGTATCTAGCGGTTGTGGTGGCATTGCAGCAGGTGCTTCACCATCTGTTGCCTGGCAGGGATCTGTACTCTACTGAGTAAAAGTCTTCTAGTTTTTATATGAGATAGCCTAAAAATGTTTACTTTAGTAAAAAAAAAGTTTACTCCTAGCCCAAAAAAACCAACTAATCTGCGACAAGCCTCCAACTTGTTACGTTCCCCGGTTTTGTCTAAAGAATGAGGGAAGTAACAATGATATAAACTTCCAATTTCTTTGAGTCTTTCACCTGGGCTTTAAGTACAACAGACTTTTACTTTATACATATCATTCACATCTAATTTCCTTTTTGCAATGCAAAAACTTTGAAGTGCAATATCTCAAAACCACTCAGAGCGCAGAGAGAACCTTGTAATTCCAAGGTGATGCTCGGCTGGAGTTGGCTGGCACCTCAAAAACAAAAACAACAGAAAGTCAACAGCTGCTCAGAGAAATAACAGAGCAAACCAACTGCTGCTTTTCCATCCTTTTGCACACAATGAGCAATGTGTTTTTTTCTGGAAACTTATTGCAGGGTTTATTTGCTCTGTCTGCACTGAAAATATGAGTTGAAACAATAACTCAGCTCACTGTGTTTGTGTTATTAATGCTATACTGCAATACAAACACCTCTTGGTCTTATATGAGAGCTGAAGTTGGAGGCTGTGCAATGCAAGTTTACCCTTCCATAAGTATATATAGCTGTTTTTTCATTATTGTAGAAGAATCACTCCTTCAAATAAAGATACTTTGGTATGTTGTGTGTGTGCGTGTTTCTGACACAGCATGAAAATCAAGTAATCGACAATACATGGACAAACATGTCACTTGTTTGAGTGTAATGTTGGCACATGACATGTGCAAACAGCCCGGCGTTTTAATATGCTTGCCCTGTTTCTATTTAATGTCCCAAAACCATCCAACTTGTCAAAGAAATTTTCTCCACTTGAAATTAGCTTCTGCTAATGAAATTTTAATTTGTTATTATGAGCACAGTTGGTGCCTGAAGCGCTGCCTGTGAGCCTGAGATTTAAAAGCCTTGAATGCACTCAACTTGCAAACAAATGGATTCCAGGCTCGGAGAAATTGGGTGTATCCATTAAAGCGACATTACTTTTGCTGAAAATGGAATCTGACCATTTGTCTGCAGTCAATGACATTGGTTCAGTCCAGCACAGAGGACCTAATGGTTGCTGGTGCCTTCAATATCGGGACAGAGTAATTCCACTTGACAATAATCATGGGATCCTATCATGTCAATGACTGCATTTACTGCAAATGCCTTTGCAAAGATTGGGCAATTTTCTGTCTAGCAGATCCTCCTGTAATGGGCCTGAAATTGATTTTTTGAGACAAGGTGAGAATTGGCGACAGTTGAAACTTTCACAGGAAGAGAAGTTTATGTTGTGAGAGAAACTTGAAGAACCTATTTACTGTAGAGTCAAACAAGGCAAGGCCATTCTGTTCTTCACGCTGTGTCTGTCCCCACAGTATAATGTGTTGATGTGATGTGCAAATTTCTGCTCTACTTCAGCTTTTGGCAAAATGTTCATGATCCCTCGATTCTGACTGCAAAATCCGCTTTAGTATCGCAATTTCAAATTCAAATCTCAAAACATTGATTAATGTTTTCATTTTAAAGCTACTCAAAGAAAATGTTTTGTTGATTTTGGAGTCCCCCTGTGGACAAAAGCGGTAGTGTTTCCACCGCCTTGACCACAGATTATAACATCAAAAATTAAATTATCCATAGAAAAATCTTCTGCTTCTTTTTACTGACTAATTTATCACTCACTGTAACTTTGCCTGGAAAAAATTTAACACGGGCTTGTTTCAGCTGATTTTAAGAGACTCCAGCCCGGTGGGAGACATTAAGAATAACTACATAGAAATCAATCGAGACTGTTAAAGTTTTTAACTGGTTATTTAACATTAAATCAATGCAACTTAGGCTGAGCAGAATGTGCTGCTCTCTTTTCTCTTCTGATTGTGATGTAGGTTAAAATACTGTAGTGAGAAGCAAAGTGGCCCACATTTCCCATCATGCCTGTAGTGCTGGACTGGGTAGTTTGTTAGATTTGCTGTTGTTTTTGTTAGTGTTTATATTGTGTCTGTTCAGAACATGGTTGTTTATGTTGCTAAATATGATTTTTTGTGCTGGTTTATAGTTTTGAAGTCGTCACACACTCAAGATGCAGAAATAAATAGCACTCTGATTTTGTGACAATGGCACTGCATGAGCTTAATGTAACACCCCCCCAAGCCACAGCTTTGCAGTCCATTAACCGGGTAACCGGGAGCTCCCAACGAATATGGTCAGAGAGAGACCAAACACCGCCTGATGAATCTTTGACGACTAGGAACACAGAACAAATGCAGTTTTCCTGCTGGGTTTGGCACCTTGCCCTCCAGGGTTTAGTCTGCTAACTTAGCATTAGCTGCGCGGCCAACCAAGCTAATGGCAGTCAGCAATTAACTACTTTCACAACAAGTAAATCTATCAGGATGCTCAGGAAACTCTGTAAACGAGTTTGTAAAGAGTTTTTTTTCCTGTTGCTCTCAGAAGTTGTGTTTGGTCCCGGTCCAGCCATGTTCACTGGGAGGTTGCTGAGTCCAACCCTGCAGCTAAGTTAGCAAAAACTCTGACCCAGAGTTGAAGCTGAGTAGGCGATGGACAACAGAGAAAAAAAACAGAAAGCTTTTTCACCGCATAAAATATGACCCAGTTTCACCCAAATCATTGAATAAAGTCATTACGTTGTGTTTTGTACAAGTTACAGGGTTGTGTTTTTGTATGGTAATGTTGATCACTGCAGCTGGGCCCCAGCCCATCCTATAATCCACGTAGCTAACGTTAGCTAGCTGCTGAAGCTGTCCACTGTGAAATGCTACACACATAATCTGCTGCCACAGATACCACTTTCCCCAAAGCGAATACAGCCAGCAGGCCTGTAACCATGATATTTTGGTGATCACGAAAGAAGTAGCCCTTTGTGATGATCCACAGAAGGAATTATCACCATCAGCAGCTTTTAGGAGGTTTTTGGCCTCTTTTATCGAATTGTTTTGGTTCTACACCATATTTACTGTATGGTTTAGTCTCAGCATTGTTTGAAAAAACAGTTGGAATAGTGGTCATAACGAGCCCAAGTGAAAAGCAGAATATGTTTATATCTGACCAGTCTGGTGTGTGTAAAGGGCTGTATGGTTATACTGTAGCAAAGGGCTGTATGGTTATACTGTAGCAGTCTGGTGTTGTTTCAGGTGATTTTAATTAAAGTTAACAGTAAAAACAGTAACCGGCTGTGTGCTCTATCATTAGTGCCATTGTGACTCTGAAAAACATGTTGCTGAAAAGAAGGACAAGCTGTTTTAAATTTTCTTTCCAGCTGTGCTCCAGCATAATTTTGTTCTGGAACCGAGCCTGCCCGCCCAATGCCAAACAGCACACAGAGGAGTTGGTGGAGACCAAACCAGAGCCTAAATGAGCGTGAATATTGATTTGCATTCATCACATTGCCAAAACCACAACTCCAAATGAATGCTAATGTTGCTCTGTGTCTGCTGTGTGTGAAGGTATAAATAGACAATTGTTTGCTTACATGTTAGCCCTACAACTTTTTAAGGTCTCAACATGTTGGGGCTGTGTGTCATTCAGCATGTTTTGGGGGTCCCCCTCGCCCCCCTAGTGGTCATAAAATCCATTAAGGCAGCCTTTGCATGAATCAAGCATCACATTGGTCACATCATGGACCAGAAGGGTGTCACCACCTCCAACTGAAGAAAGAGTCACATATCTGTGTTATTGTCTGGCTCTGCTTGTATGTCAGTCTCTTTTTGATGTCTGCACATTCTTTATCCCTCTTTGAGATCAGTGCCAGAATCTTTGTAATGGGAGGAGACACATTTAGATATTCTTTTGATGTTACAAATTGCATTTTTGACACCCGAGCCCATCCAAATGATAAGCATTCACGCCTGCAAAATTCACTTTGATACCTCACTGGCAGGCACGCCGCTGCAGCAAGGCGGCTGGTCCCCAGCCAAGGTAGAGAATTGGACTGATACAATATGTTTTACTGCTTACACAAAATGGTAAGTGATCTGGACCTAGACAGAATTGATGGCCACACAATGCCACTGCATTTATATTACCCTGAAACAACCTGTCAGAGGAGATGACTGGTGTAGTCTCTACGCATTTTGCACTAGACATTATATCTTGGAGGTCTATGAATTTTTCAGACTCAGCGAATACTTCACGTAATGTTCAAACAGACAGGCCTTATGTCACAATTTTCTTTTATTTTGAGGAATTTTGATAACGTTCCTCAGTCACTTGACTAAAGAGTTTCAGGTTAAAAGTTTGAGTTTAAAATAATTTCAGTTTAAAGTGCAAGATAAGTTGAGTCCCCTCAGTTGTAGCTGCATTTGCATGGCTAAAGTTTGCAAAAAACACATAGGTTAGGACTGGGCCGATGGACAATGCCATCTTGGTGGCTGATGGTCATTAACCACTGAGCCTTCCACCATGGTGACATTGTGATTAAAAAGTCTTCTGTATTTGAGGTAGTCTGTCTGCTTAGGTTCTGTTTTTTGCATGATGGTGAGAAAGTAAAAAGAAGCCGCTGCTGCTGTTCGGTGCACTACGTCTCCATGTCATGTTAATTACTTTCTTTTTAAACAACTAATCTACCAACATGTGGTGCCTAGACAAAGACCCTTTTAGAACCAGCAACAACATCATCGACAACTGCGCTGTTTCACTTTGGACATTACCAATTAGGTAGACCGCCCAGACCTAGTTTAGGAAAGCTGTGTGTTGTGTTTGCTATTACGGAGAAGCAATAGCGTGTCGTTGTCTTAATGTTCTCTCTACACAGAGCTGGTCCACACTCTTAAAAGCTAACATTAGCTAGATTTCAGCTACGAGTCAGGCAGTTGAAGCTGTGGAGCTTAAGGCCACAGGTAAAAGTGTTATCAGATGATTGATTGTGTTTTCTTTTGGCTGTGGATCATCATGAAGCTAACTCGTAGCTGCTAATTAGCTAGCTCTGCTGCTGCATTGACACATTACATAAACAGGAACTTTTGTTTCTTTCATTTCTTTGAGTGACACAACACACAGATGCTCAGTAACTATAATGCATAAACAAGGACAGCTGCCCAAAAATGAAGCCTGAGCATCTCAATCGCCCCCTGATGGCAGGCTGCAATATAAGACATAAATAAATCCTGTCTCATCGAACATGGGCCAAACTAAAACATCAATTACACAATGTCGACAATTTTCCCCAAAAATGGTTTCTGTCGTTTTAGGTAGTTCTTATCAAACTCATGTTTGTGCATGTGTTATTTTTTTCTGATCAGTTTGGTTTTAATTAGTTATTTGATGTCATAAAAATGGGGTTTCATGCCATATTTGACAACTGAGCTCTGCTCGCAATTGACTCGACCAGCTGTGTGGGTGAGAACTGGAAGATCACTGTTGTGCAGACTCTGGCTCCAAATGACTTCAAATCAGGTGACAGTGCTCATATTAGGGATATTTTGGCTTCAGTTCCATACAGTAGGAAGAAGTGGCGATGTCTCTCTTTTTTAGTCAACTTAAAATGGCCTCTATTGCTCCATCTTACTCCTTGATTCTAGTGCACAACTTGAAAATCCTTAACAACAGCATGACATTGGCCTTAATCCTGCCTCGTGCCGTTGATTGGCTAATCATTAGTCCCCCAGAAGTGCTCGCTGGTCGTTCATTTTTTAATTGAGAAACCGCTGTCACAATGCCAGGCCAGTGAAGTGCTGAGTCAGCTCAGTGGTTTGATTCGAGGGTCTGGAAAAGGCACTGCAGTTACACAACAGCAGACTCTTCATTTGAAATGAATGAATCCCACAGAGCAACACAACAGGTGTGACAAAAGTGTCTTCAGTGTTAAATGAGGTTGTAATTGCCACATTAGAGATCTTGTATATCCTGTAACTTGCGATGTTGCATGAAGAGCTGATTTAGTCTTATTTGTTAATCAATCCCTGGTGCACTTGTTTAATTGCAAGTATAAAGCCACCTGTTCTCATCCTGCTTGCTCAGTGTATTTTATATGCAGCGTTGTTTTTCACGGTGTTGTTTTTTTCGTGCATATTTGGCAACATCTTGCATCACTTTTCATATCAGAACCCCTTCAGGTTTCGGTTATTTATGCATCCCTCATTTTTGTTTTGTTTCCCCAACCACTCACAGGTTCAGCCTCGTCCTTCCATCACAGAGTGTCTTTGTGAAAGGAAGTCTGCCTACGGTGTTTCCATTTCAATCTCTATCTCTAGTATCGGAAATAAGAGAGTCTTCAACTTGTACGATTCAGCTTCTTTTTCTAATCCTGAGAGCTCCTCTCGATCCCTCTCAGCTCTCTAATGCTGGAAACAATTTGCTGTAAAATCTTGTTCAGACATTTCCTAAGTAAAAGGAGCAATATCATAAATCTGTGCAGTAAAGGTGTGTAAAGTAGCATAAATTGGAACCTAATAATTTGACTCAAGAACTTGGGTAAATGCACTTAGTTTGTCACCAACACTGGGTTCAGGTCCTGTATAGCTTCTTCCCACAAAAAGTTCTACATTGCATAATACTAATAATTGCATAAAGTTATGTTTTTGCCAACAAAGTAGTAGCTTTAGGCGAGGGTGGTGATACACGGTAATGTTGCACAAGCAGTTTTCTCAACATGTTGTGTACTGATAACATGACAACCTCTTTTCTGTCGGCAAGCACATCATCCTGTTATATTGGTCAAAAAGTTTACTAAAGTAACTTGGAATTATAAAGACCACTGTGCTTTGTGTTTACAATAACAGCTAATCTTACTGTTTTTGATCAGCACCAGTATTATCCACCTTCTTTTCTGTCTTTTACTCTTTTTGCTCCATGTGGAGTTGAACTTTGACCTTCGACTAACAGTGTAGGTTACCCTATGGCATGTCATTTCATGCCACATAGCTTACTTATTGTAGGTTTATTGTGTGATATTCTGGTGCAATTTAGTCACCTGGCCAGTAATTGTCTCTATAAGGAATCACAACACTCCGCTCTGGTTTGACTCCTCTCTGCAGCCTCGCCCTGAAAAAGGCCCAGCGTGGGTCAAAACCAGTCGGCACAGTTTTCTGATTTTTAACTGTGATATTCCCTAACTAATAAAGGCTTTTTAATTATGCGCAAGTGTGCCTGAAGTAACCCCTGCGGCTTTCCCTTTGTCTGAGTTGTAAACCCTAGCTTGGCCCCAGCCTGACAAGCCAAGGCTGGTTTGTAACAAAGAAGGCACTATGTTCTGTTCACTCTTTTAGCAGCCACACAAAGGCTATGTGGTATTTCTTTTTAAAGTAAAACTTTAAATGAATGACACTTCCTCCACAATATGTGTATGTTTTCTACCTTTGCTGTTAGGGCAGGCTTCCTCTTCACAGTATTTTTATTGTGCTCAAAAAGAGCAAGTTGCTCTCTTTACCTCACACCCATGTAGGAGAAGTGCTGCCTCTTGGGCTTGTACTTCAACACTGCCGAGTGGGAAAACTTCCAACAGACCTGTGTACTATAACAAAAAAACATTGTTTTCAAAAATGAGTATTCTTTCAAAAAGTGAGCAAAGTACAATGCTCACCCGTGTGTTTGAAGAGGCTCATTTTTTTCAAAGTCCTCCAGAAGAGGACTTGGATCCAAGGACGCAGGTCCTCATAGGTTTTCCACCTCAAACCACTTCTTCTTTTCTGGCCTTCTCGCTCAGTGGCTCATGCAGGCAGTGCTGTTGTACTCCATCTTCATCAGTTCAGCTGTTCATATCCAACACATAATATACTATTGATAACCACTGGTGCTTCGGAACATTTTGGGTGCCTGTAGATTAATTTCAAAATTTAAGTTTGCAGACATGCTGAAAAGTCCAGCTGGGCTCTATGGAGACGTTTTTTCCAGCTGAAAAGAAAGATGAAAGTTAAAGATATTAAACTGACAAGATGTACTTGTACTATTATGTTATTTCCACTCAGTAGAACTTAGAAAGTGTAGGGAACACAAACCTCAAAAAAAGAAAAACTTTCCAGGTGGTAGATCAAAACAGAAAGCTGCAGGCAAGAATCGGAGCTGGTAAATTCTACTGAGTGCAAGAATCACTAAGCCGGTCTGAATAATCTCCTTGATGTTTAAGAAAGGAAAAAACAAAAAATACTAGTCTGGTGTAATCCAGCTCTCCAACACCATGTTTTCAGCCTAAATCTTCACTGTAGATCCTCAGCTTGGAGCTACATTTACACGTGCATGCACACCATCTGAACTGGATGTGTGTGTGGTGTGATGGTGTGCATGCACAAGTGAATATAGCTCCAAGCTGAGGATCTACAGTGAAGATTTAGGCTGAAAACATGGCGTTGGAGAGCTGTGTGAACCTAAACCTTTATTAAGTAAACAGTCACATATAATCTTTAAGACAAAGTTCAAGATCAAATCTAAGAACACCGTTAATAATACAGGTCCAGATGATACATCAGAGAGGGGAAAGAAGTCAGTGAACGTGCCAAAAACATTAAGTGAATAAACCTTTAATGCAATACCTCGTCTGTGAACACGATGTCTGCCTGAGTCGCATCAGATTTTCATCAGCAATAGTTGCTGTTGCACAAAAAAAGACAACTGCCATGATCTCATGCAACTACGTCTTTTTAAATTGTTTTGATGTGAGACATCTCGTGGCAGAAATTACATACTGTGCGTTTAAAGATCATATCGAACCAGCTGCAGTTGTAATCTTCTCTACACTGATTCTGCTCAAATGGAAGAAAACTGCGCCACCGTCTCATAAACACTACAGGATACAACAGCAAACTTTCAACCCAAACAACTCAAGTATATTACTTAAGGCTTAACTAGAAAGCTTTGTAAGATATGACAGTCTTTTCTGTGTACAAATCATGTGTTCATGTGTACAATGGTCTCTGCTCTTTTCTAAAATAAATGCCCTTATCTTTAATTCTCTCTCCACCATGTGTCAGTATATAAACAGGAAAGCTGTACAGGCTGGTGTTAATGTAAGTGAATCTGTATGAACGATTTACATGGTTTCAACCCCTACTTCAGTTAGACCTGGATTCAACCCCACCACTCATGTGAGCCAAAAACCTTCTTGCTGCCCGTGTTGAACGTAATCTTCGCATTGTTTGTGTCAACAACATAATCTGCCTTTCAGAGAGGGACGCGCCGGAGGAGCTGCCGGCCCCCCGGAGTCAGACCGCAACTGGTAATAAAGCCTTGTCTGTTTATAGCTAGTTTCAAATAATGTCGCTGGTCAGATAAAAAGCTCAGAGCAACACCACAGAAATCAGAGGGATGAACACACACACACACACACACACAAAACACAAATACTCGACATACAACTATGTTATTAAAAGCATCAAGTGTTTATCCCCAGCACGTAATCTGAAGAAATACCTGTGCTTACTGTGTATGTCAAGTACAACTATTTATACAAACAGAGACGCATGAATTTTTATGTGCAAACACCCACTTAACAACACACACACACACACACACACACACACACACACACACACAGTGACTTATCTTCTATAACTAAAACAGAACTGCATCTGTAAACAGCCTATCAACTAAACTCAACATTAAAAGAGGGCAGGTGTAGTGAAGCAGTGAATAATTTATCTGAGGAAATTATATTGATTTTTTTCCCCCCATTCCTGGAGAAAGAGTTTAACCATTTAAAAATTAATGCCACAGTGTTTACAGAGATTTTGTGTCCTCACAAACTCAAAAGTTGCCGTGTTATATGATGCAAGAACACACTTATCACTGTAGTTTTAGCCCAGTCTCACGCCAAACGATCCACTGTAAGATACAGAGACGCCATTTTGCCTCGCCTAGGTGTCAAAAGAACTTGTTTGTATGGAGGTGTAGTAGCAGCAGTGGACAATAATGAAGGGACAGATGTAGTATAAAGAGCGACAAAGTCCATGGATCAGGAAGATCAGGGTGGATGGACGGGTCAAACACGGCTTCATACGGAAACTGAACTCCAGTCTCCTGTGTGAAAGTCCTAACAGTGTAAAGATGTAGTTATTTTAACCTGAACTGTGGTATTTTTAAAAAAATCTAACCAAGTATTTTTGGTGCCTGCACCTAACTTAACTGTACCCTTCACCTGAAATGTGTCTCAGCAAGTCTAAGCTGACCTTGCAAATGTTTTATTGCTAACTTGACAAATTAACTGCACTATTAATGCACATCGACTGCAACACCAGTACTCACAGGTGTAATCTGACTTCATACTGTGCAATAGCAACATTGCACTCAGGTGAAATTTCATTTCAATGTGCAATATCAATATTTCAGTCAGGTGTGTTATCATTTTAATTTGCAATATTAATGTTTGAGGCTATTCATTGTTAATATTGTTTGCATTGTTAATATTTATATCTCCTTTTGTTTATATTGTTCCAATCTTTATATCTCCCTTATTTCTATTGCTTGTTTACTTATTTATTATTCATTGTTTTTTTATTGATGCTTCTTTCTTCTTTTTTTTGCCGCTGTAATGCTGCAGATTCCTCCTTTTGTGTGACTAATAAAGGATTTTATCTTATTCCACTGGCCACAGAACAGACCGAAGTCCCAAATGGTGTGCCAGGGCACTCTGATGTGCCATGAGGCCAGTCCATGTGTGCCTTGGGATTTTGGGACAACCACACATTATCATGGCAATATACAACTATACAAAAAGTTATGAGTGAAGTTATGAGTGACTCTTTAATTTACTACTGTATATCAGAACTTTGTGTGCAGTCATGTCCCAGTACAAATGCAAAAACTATACCCTTAAGAAAAAAAAAAAAAAAATAGGGCCCTGATCGATTGAAATCTAATTTTTTCCCACCTGCACTCTGGCTTGTAGGTACTCTGACTCACCCTGCACACTGCTGGTGTAAGTCCTGCCACTGGTCGCTTCCTTCAAGTGGCATCACGGTGTCCCCTATGTTTTCTAAGCCTCCAGGAAACAAGAACAACCTCCTAGTTGCAACCTACACACTGACACACTAACCCTAACCCTAACCGCTGTAGAGAGAGGTCTGGCTATGCGAGACTAGCTAGTTGGCTACTTGTTGTCTCAGTTGGTTAAGTTATTTATAGACATTATTGTGCATGGATATGTTGAGATTTTGGTTTGCCCTTTGGTGAGAAAATCTGAAAACCACTGGCATAGAGAATCTGGTCAGTTTTCAAAGTAAAACACTCAGTGCAGACGCACAGTCACATAGAAGAAACAGTTTAACTATGTAGCCTACTTATCCATGGTAGAAGCACAAAAATTAGTGAAAAACTACCAAACCATGCTGCAGACGCGACATCATAGAGCCGTGCCTGGTGGAATCAATCAGTACGAGAGGTCCTCAGTGTGACTTCAATGAGCTGGCCTCCATACCTAAGTCCAAGTCAAGTCACAAGTCTTTGAGACGTGTCTTGCAAGTCAAAAAGTTTTTCTGGTCTATAAATACTTAGTATGAGAAAGCAGTTTCCTCCTGTTCTTGTTGAGATAACCCGGGGGACTGCACTGTCGCTGCCAAAGCAAATTACGATATTGGTGTTGTGCAGGATTAAATGCAGAGTCAGTGCATGCAGGTGGAGTTCTGCCACAGCTCCGACCGTAAATCTCCACCACCAGATGGAGCTTTCCAGGTGAGCAGCTGCAGACAGAGCAATGGACTCCAGATGGGGGACGCTG
>JAJHUR010086044.1:0-17088 GCA_027495735.1 Lutjanus campechanus | reverse complement strand
AATACACATGAAATGCTGCCTATAAAGCAAACAAACAAAAACAATCGGTTTTAATATTGGCGGTTATTGGACAACATATATGCCAATACCAATATATACAGATATAGCTCTGATAAGCCAGTGTCGGGCAGATAATATCAGCTGGTTGATATATCGGTCGGGCTCAAACTGCTACATCCCTTGTGTTCAGTTCTATTGTGTAATTAAACATATAAAAACAGCACACAGTTAATTATAAAACAGCACACAGTCATTCACAGCATATCTATAATTACATTGTGCAAAGTGCAACATATACATGAACATGTGGAATAAATAATAGTTGTTAATTGCTAGGTGCTAATTTATTATCTGGCCAGAAAGCGTACTCTTTAAAAATAATAAGCAGTATCTGTAGTAATACAGAGGAGTCAGTGAGTTAGGCCACATACAGTACAAAATGTCCTGAGTGCGTGAATGTAGCTAACAAGAAGTCTATTTCTCTCATCACGAGGGAAACGTGGAGGCATGGGGACAATTTATGGAGATGGAAAACCAGAGCGAGGCCTCCTAGCAGGAACTGTGGCGCGATTGGCCAGCCAAAGAAAACTGCCAAGTCCAGATAATAGTTTTCCAGTTCTCTCACATTAGAGATTCATCACAAGAGGCATCACTGTTTGAAGTGGATAAGATAAGGCCTTGCTGTGATACTTGAAGAAAAAAAACGGTTTTCTGAGAGCAGCTGGAGCATTTGACAGGTTTGTGTGAGTGCAGCTCTGAGTGTGCGCGTTTTGTTTGCAGAATCCAATCAGCGATTCCACCTCTGGTGGTGACGTTTGGCCTCATTTTGTGTTACTGCTTTTTTGTACCTTTTGAGAGGGTGGTTGGAATGGAGAGCGCCGAAGAATCGGATCGATCTGTACAGTCATCAGCGAGCCGGCAATTGCGTAATGTCTTCTATATGTGTTTAGATAAAATCACCCCTGTGCCCTCCTCATCTCTTGAGTACATCCTTCCATTCAAGTCTTATAATTGTATATGTATTTACCAGCATCTATGCATTCACCGTCCCTGCAAAGCACGCAACTATTAAATCTGTTTGTGAGAGTTAGTCAATTAAAGGCGTCAAAGGTTCATCTTTGATGGTGTGACATTAGCAACAGTCAATTTATAACTCCCTATATAATGTAATAATATAATGTAATATTCCCATAATAATGCTACAAGGACTCTGTTGTCACATCCACATCATTAACATGTAAAAATGGAAACTCTGGAGTCCCTAAAAAGCCCTGAAAGATGATCATTTTTATCTTGTGCACAAGATCAAAACATTTCTTCGAGGCACCAAAACACCAGCTTTAACCAAAACTTTGGTTGAATCTTAATTTTACAGATGATTACAAGACAGTTACGAAGAGTATGAAGATTATCTTGGAGAAATAACATTTTGCAATTTTCTGTTCCACTTATCTCCACATCTGGCAAAGAAAAGAGGTCAAGCAGAAGTTAGTTTTTTTTTAAATCTCACAGTTTCCCGGGAATGTTACTGTACTTTTATAGTGACATTATAGCACTGAACAGGAGCATAATGCAGATCATAATCTAAGTAAAAATCCAGAATCTATGAGTATTTAAATACTTTTTGTTTGAAAAGTTTAACTAATGGACACATGATGCTTCTTACTTCACTGTAAAGTCCACTTTCAATTAATGTCAATGGGAGGCTGCGAGTTTCTACCAGCTCAGCTATGTAAGTTGCATATTGCGTCATTGTTGGCTGTCTAGTTGCGATGTCACAAAATCATATGTACAAGTCTTCAACTCAGATTCAAAGCTGAAGTAAGTGATTCCGGAGAAAGATGGTTGATAGAAGCGCATTGAGTTTATCCCCGTATTATGAAATGTGCTACATAAATGAAGCTGACTTGACTTAATCGTTGAATCTCATTCCTAGGTTGAGAAATACGGGTCTCCCATCACTAGCTAGGTTTTCTAAAACCTGAAAACAGAGCCAAGAGGAGGAGCCGAAGCCTAGTTTTCTCACAGACCAACGCTTATTACTGTAGAACTTTAACCCACTGACTCCAAAGATACACCGCCTACCCCAGTTTTGAGCTGAGCACAGAGATATAACAACCTTCTATTGAGCCTCTGCACTTCCATCATTCTGTACGGTGAAGCTCGAACACCACAGTAACAATAAGACAAACTCATTTACGGCTTTAATGAGCCGTAATTTAGTTGTAGCGCCCAATAGCGTACCCAAAATCTTCAAATTTTCACATCACAAATGAGTTTCAAACATCTGGCCATGAGGACATGTTGAGATTTCTTAGCCTCTCTAAGAACCTCATTTTCCATCCATCCATCCATCCATCCATCCATCCATCCATCCATCCATCCATCCACATCAACGTCCAAACCCCTGTACCCTTTGATTTCTCATAATGTCATATCTTATTATGCATTGCATGGTGTTTAGTCTTTAGAGGTTACAGCTCTTTTTAAATGTGCATGTTAAAATCTGAAGTCCTCTATTTGCCTTTGAAATGAGGACGCTCTTCCAGAAAGTAGCGTATAGTTTTGGCTTCTTTATTGTCAAGTCTTTCTTCAGTCAAAGATATTTATGCGGTCTTGTAAAATTGCCATCTGTTTATCTGCAAACAAAATGAGACTTCCACACTCTAAAATGGTTTACTGTTTATCTGCTTTGCCAAATACGGCTTCAAGTTTACCGTTTAATATCTTTAAAATCTTGATCATCCAGCCTATAAAAGTCTGTGTTTTCTCACTTCCAAGGGTTTAAGCTATCATTTAAAATGCACCATAATGTGATATTTATCACGATTAATCTTTTATTTACAGAAGGTGTCACTTTGAAAAGAGAGAGGAATGCTTTGAAATGAAGCTCAAACAGGTCCAGGTTCAGGTTTTATTTTAGTACTGAACACAGAACCAAAGGCAATCTTTAAAGGATAAAGGAGCACTCCCCAGTGACTGACCCTGATCTCTGACCTCCGTGTGGAGAAAAAAAAGGCAATATAAGCTGTAATATGTCATAAATAGGATCCTGGGATAGGTTGCGAGCTAACATTCTGTGGAAACGAGCAAAAGAAAATCAAAGCTGTCACCTCCATCCATCCTCTGACTGTATATTTCACCAGCCATCACATTCAATGTTACTCCGCTTCCTTAAAAAGTTGTTTGAGAAGCTTTTTTTTTTTTTTCCCCCTCTCTCTCTCTTTTCGTTTTCAAATTTTAAAACAGCTCAGCTCTGCTTGAAACTCTATCGATCTTTGGACACCTTCAACTGCACATTTTATATGAAACCTGCCAGCTAGCTGATGCTGCCAAAGAAACCTGTTTCACACAGGAATGTTTCCAAGGTCCGCTTATAGGTGACTTGTGTGGGCTGCAAGTGTCCCCCGGTTCAGACACCCAGCATTACTGCATTACATAAATTCGGCTCTACCTCTTAAAACTCCTGTGCAGCCCACATAAGTGTGTGACTACGGCCAATAGCGGTGCAGATTCGGATCTCTGCTCTATGATTCTTGCGTAAGGCTTCTGAATGGGAATTGATGAGTTCACTTTAATAGAATATGGCTCTGATCGTTGTCAGGAGTGGAGAATTACCTGTTCAACTGAGAGTCTTTGCTAAAGAGCTGGAGTACTAGTTGACCCAATAATGAAAAAGATCTTTAGCACATTTATAGGTGCACTCCAGCAATTC
The DNA here is from genome assembly GCA_027495735.1 of Lutjanus campechanus. Taxonomy (NCBI): domain Eukaryota; kingdom Metazoa; phylum Chordata; class Actinopteri; order Lutjaniformes; family Lutjanidae; genus Lutjanus; species Lutjanus campechanus. The sequence continues at coordinate 13,373 of JAJHUR010086044.1, read as the reverse complement.
AGTGGTGCATTTCCATAAAGTTGGGGGACTTGCAAGTTTTTTTAAAAAAAGGTATTGAAGCATGGGTTGGGATTTAATGAATTTAATCTGTGGTATTGGTCAAGATACAAAATGATGGAAACTACAATACCCATGATGCAATTCAACATTGTCTTTCATTAGATCTTCCCTAAATAAAGGGCAACTCTGGTATTTTTCAACCTGGACCCTTTTTTCCTACTTTTAAATTTAGATTGTGTCTGAACTATTTCTGAATCTGGTGCAGAATTGAGCGAAATAAGAGAAAGATATATGTTTTGTTTAACCAGAAACAGCTGTTTTATTGCTCTCGCCAAACCCACCAGAGTCCCTTTACAGAAACGGTCATTTTGAGATCGTCATTGGCATCTTCATTCAAATTCGAAAGAAAAAAATAAATAAAACTCACCAAAAGCGTCTTGGCTCATCTTTCCACTGTTACAACTATCACCGAATCTAGTTTGTGCGAAACAAATCCTTTCTTCACAGTGTTTGGTGAGAAAATATTGGGAGAGGAACAGGTCAGACGTAAGAGAAGCAGAGCGGAGGAATGGCACTTGGAGCTAGAAAATTTTCACATCTGACCTGGTGAATTAAGGGTTTATTCAGACCAAATCACAGTTGGTGACTGTCGAGGCAGTGGAAAAATGAACCAAGACGTTTTTGGCGAGCTTTATTTAGTTTCTGTTGAGTTTGAATGAAGTGTGTTTTATGACGATAACATTTTGTTGGGTTTGGAGTAACCAATGATACAGCAGTTTCTGGTTCAATAAAATGTATGTTACTCTTTTAAAAAAGGTCTCCCTCTTTAGCGATCCTTTCCATGATGTTGTCAGACACTTATAGGAACAGTGTGAGCCTGTCAGGGGCAAAAACAAGACCTTTAAGTGGACAGATTTTGATGGTGTTTCAGTAATACAGAGCGAACTCGTTTGGCACGAGGTGATTTAGTAGGTTAGCCAGCTCACATGACTGCTTGAGGATTGATGACTGATGGCCTTTTGTCAACGTTCTGAGGTTTCTTTTATGAATAAGCTAAATTATCTTTGCAAACATTATGCTGGATTCGTGTTAATGTGTATTTTCAAATTTTCTTTCTTCTGCTTTAACTCTGAGCACCCCTAAGAGGTTGCGAACCCCCTGAAGATCCACAACTTAAACACAAGACCATATGAAACTGGATCCAGGTTGAAGTCTTTAGTGAGCCCCTTCTGGAGCCACAGAAGGCATTGTTCCAAACTGTCATTTTGTGCCAACTTTCTCAGGCTAATTAGTACTCTTTATGATGAGTAAACTGATCGTCATGTGTAAAATCAGTGGATGGCCCCATTAACTAACTTAACTAACTGAATGTAAGAATGCATGCTCAAATGAAGGCAACAGATTGGACTAATTAATGGAAAAGGCATTAATCCAATTGTGCAAAGGGGAAAAAAAGAGCTCTGTAAAATATGTTTATTTCTCAGCCTTGAGGCTCTGTTTGGAAGAGCGTTCATCACATCCCTGCTTAAAATTGGTCTGTAGAATAAAGGTGCTGAATTTTGTTAGCATTAGTGGAGACGTAGAGGCTAAGAGAAACACATGACTGGAATAAACGTGGTAGAGTATACATAGTCAATATGAGAATAAGAGAAAATTAAAAACAGTTTTTGGCTATTTCATAATATGATCTGGTTTACTTGGTAATAACACACTTGCAGAGTCGTCTGGATGAATTTCAGATATCCTGGATATGATCTGATTAATATCTTTTGGGAAAACAACCGACAACTTCCAGGGTTTCCCAGGCTCAGTCAGCTGGAACACAGTCAAAGGGTTTTGTTCCGCCCCACAATCTGGGATGTCAGATGGATGTACAGTGGTGGTGTGCCCCCTCCATCCACGAGCCCTCACACACTTTCATCCCCCCCCCCCCTTGAAACCTCCCAGAAGCCCCGCCTCACTGCGAGCATATTTATTTATTTCCCCGCCGCCTCTCGCTTTTTTCATCCATTTCTTTGTCTCTGTTCTCTCCTCGGCTGTGTGAAGTTTTGATGTCTGGGTTTCTGATGCCCAGCTCACCTGTATCTGTTTGTCATCTTGATTTATTTTCCTGTGCCACCTTGATATTCCTCTCTGTCGTTTCCATTTTATTTATTTATTTTCTTTAGGGGTGAGATGTTTTTACAAGCCTGCCGGGGTTTCTGTGTGTGATCTGCAGTTTTCGGTGTGTTAGTATCATTTGAAGGCACAAATAAATTATACCTAAACCTCAGTTACCCTCTGTTAGCTGCTCACGAAGAACGGAGCTCAGAGCATTACACCTGTCTGACATCAGCCTTGGATATTTGCTTAATATCTAAGCAGATATAAAGCTGAAAATCACGCTCTGTTCTGTTCTTAATAAAATGCTGCTGCACTGCTCCCCCTTATTTGAGAGAAATTCTTTGGAAACCGGTTATTTCATTGACTTTTGAATAGGACTGGGTAATGATTTTTCTTACATTAGCGCTGAGCTTTGATACTGATATCAAAACAACACTTTTTCATAACCATGAGAAATAAACATGTTTATCTCCAACTTCCTTTTTTATTATTAACAAAAAAAGTCAAACTTATCAAATGTGTAAACACAAACAGCCACACACAAAGTTGACTTGAATAAAATAGTTTCAGACTGGAAGCATTTGATTTGAATTATGAACTATCTGATCAAAGAATAAGCAAACAAGATTGGGAATCTTACTTTCCATGCTCGCAATATTTGAATACAGACAGAATTCGTCTGTACCAAAGATGCTGATTGATAAGCAGCCTTATATTTTCAACACGTCCTCACACCAAAACAACAGAATAAGTCAATTGACAATGACTTCCAACATTACAAGTATGACCAGTAGAGTGTACCAGTGACAGGCGTACCTGATCTTAAGCACTTTTTCAGTTATAATTACTATGGCCACTAGAGGTCGCTGCTGAACAATAACCTTAAATATGGCTCATAATAAGCTGTTTGGTAAGACGACATATGTGCCTGTTTTTCTGATGAGTGTGGGCTGACATTTTAGTCTCCAGAAGTTGCAAAGAATGGTTTGATAAGAGACAGCAACATATAATGGGGCCTCATTCCCATGTTTCCTGGATCATATAGTCCCCAGCTCTATATAGCAAATCATGGGTTAGGGTTGGGGGTTAGCATGGAACATATATCCCTGGAAATATAGGACCTCCGGAACTTAGGAACCTGGGAATATAAAACCTTGGAAATATAGGCCTTGGGAACTTCTGATGCTGGCAACATGGGACCTTGGGGACCTAGGGTCCTGGGAACGTAAAACCCACGGAATAGAGGACCTTTGGAACTTATGACCCTGGACTCATAAAACCCTGGAAACATAGGACCTTGAGAACTTAGGATCCTGAGTATATAAAACCCTGGGAACATAGGCCCTTGGGAACTCAGGACCGTGTAAAGTAGGAACTTGGGAACTTATGGCTTCGGTACTATAAAACCCTGGGAAAATTGGACCTTTGGAACGTAGGAGTTTAGGGCCTTGGGGAACTTGGGATCCTGGGAATACAGGACCTTGGGAACTCAGGGCACTGGGAACATAAAACCCTGAGAACACAGAGTCCTGGGAACATAGACAGGCTTCACATTTTTTTTTACAATTGACAATTTTTAATGTAGGCAACATTTGGTAAAATTTGACATTTCTCTTAAGTTCTGGTGTTATTAAGTGTTAAAGGGCATCCACACACAGCAGACATAATGGTTCAATAAAATGGTCTAAAACTGGCAATTAAAAAAACATTAAACCAGGTACTATATGACCAAAGAATGCGTGAACATGATAAGGAGTCTGGTAAGATCTTCGACGCCAGCTTTCTGTTCTTACCAGTTTTTTGATTCTCCGTGCTATGGACATATTTCATCCATACTAAAAAATAAATTATAGAGGCTGGGTATCCAGCCCTAATTGTTATTCCTTTAGAAGTTTCGGAGATTTTGGTAAGATGTAGCAGAATACATGATTAGATGGTGTGTTTGTGGCAATCCGCTTACTCAGCCTCAAAAACAACAGTTTGAGAAATGTCTTCAGTAGCTGCAATACTTATTAATGCCGAGCATTTTTGATGTCTGCCATTGTAGTTTCATAAGGGAGCTATTCAGATTCATTCATTAATTATTGCCCTGTCTTAGGCTGTAAAATGACTTTGAGATGAAGCGTGTTGCTGACGGGGTTCAGGTGATCCTGACAACCTTCAGAATCCACGTTATATCTCCGTTCCCGTGCCGTGTCAGTGTCATCTCCGCGGATGTCATTTAACCACCCAGGATGGAGTTGCTAACACACGCTCCTGCCAGTTGGTCCTCACCACGCAGACCCACTGCTGCCTCCGCATTGCGAGGCTCACCTCAGGCAGTGCACGACGGGCTCCTCTGTTATAAGCATATCATCAAGTTTGCATGAGCCTGTCTTTGTGGAAAGTAGGTCATGGCTGCCATCTGAGAATTAGGAGGAGAGAGCGGCGGTTTCGTTAAGATCCTCTGCATGCAGGGATGCTGTGAGAAGTCCCGGCCATGTGACTGACCCAGCTTCTCCCACGCCCCCACCACCTCAACTCCCGCATCTGCAGGCAGCCTTCGCGCCTTAAAAGATGCATACTAATCAGGCACCTTCCCCCCCTTTAACAATCAAAAGATGCATTGAGGATCGAGGGGTGAAAAATACTGAAGGCTCTGCTGTTTCAGCCAGGATTAGAAGAACCCTTTAAAGCCTTGCGGCCGCATTCCTCGGGCTTTCTGTTGACATTTAGTTGAGCTTCTGCTTTCATACAGCAGATTATGAGCCAGTGTCGCTGCTGTGTGCAACAGTTTATCATGTCAAATTTGGGAGATTGAAGAGAGCAGAAAAAATCATGCATCTACCTATTTAAACCACAATTTGTTCCATGGTGGCATGAAAAAAACACAAAATAACCAGACTGGAATGTTTCCCTTGTGCATACTCTTTCAATTTACATCTATTTACATGCATTGCCTTTTGCTGAATTTCGTACATTATAATGTGCTTTGTGATCTCTCACTAGTAAGCAACGATTATCAAGTGCCTGCTGCTTGTAGATATCTACCGGTGACCACGAGGCAGACAGTTTCATGTCTAATCAGGTAGAATGAGCTTTACTGAAGCTTTATTACAGTTAATCACGTTTAAACGTGGTATCTGTTGGCTTAGTGAAGCCACACTGAAAGCAGCATTACAGCTAATTCCTTCCTCTGCATCCTCCTCCTCCGTGGCGCGAGGCGTTCGTGTGACGGCTTGGAAACTTTCTTTTCTCTCTTGATTTCTGCCTCTCTCGTCGGTCCATTTCTCTCCCTCACACACACCATTAATTTCCCTCAGAGATAACCTCTTCCCAGGTGGGGATGTATGTCTGACCTCTACAGTGTCCATCACGGCGTGCTGACTCACACCAGACATCTCCGACACGAAACCCCCACCTCCCTTCCCTTTCTCTCCGGGGCTGCTAATAAAGCCCCTGCTTGTTATTCATGTGGGATGTTTTGTGTTTCAAAAAACATCAATCATCATGTATTATCAAGTAGGAGGAGTCACCCCACTGTCCTCCGTGTCAGCCATGACTGGCAGAGCCGTGTGAATAATGCAGCTCTCTCAGAGCTCACTGAGCTTCAGCCATATTCTCCTACATGCTGTGCATGTTGATGGATGCTATTCAGCTGCATTCTCTCCTCTCTAGCAAAAGGATTTTTTTTTAAAAACAAAATCTAAAATTCTGCTTCAGAAATGAATCGCTCATCTGTGTCTATGTTCCACTCATCTGCAGTCCTTTTTATTTTATTTATTTATTTATTTTGTGATCACCTGCATCAAAATCTCGCTTCAACATGTCCCAGGGTGACCCCGGACGGTTTCCGTTCAGGGACACTTGGGGGCTAGAGCTTATCCCGGCCTTGCGCTTGACAATTTCTTATTATTTTTTCTTAATCATTTTGAAGGCCACAGCCTGAACTAGAAAATCACTCTCTTTCAAAACATGAACAGTAAATGCTTTGCGTTTCCGACATGGTAAAGCAGCGCATTACCCACGGCGAGCTGCCCTCGCCTGCCCTCATCCGTCCATCAGTTCTCCATCTGTACAAATGAGTGAAATCTGCAATATGTGAGCTGATGTTTGGGCGGTAAACACTCGTAATAAATTAATGGGCTCTGCAATCCTAGCTGTTTAGCTTTGACCGCCGACATCATCAGCAGCGAGGACAGGATAAAGCATCGCAGCACAAATGTACCTCATATTTCCCAGAAAGCAGAAAGATATATATATTGGCCCTGAGCACCATAGCAGTCTCTATTTATTGATTACCTCAGATGCTCTGATATCTGTATTTGCTCTGTTCTCTGGACTATTGGCGCGTATTGCACTACATCAAAACATTATGGACCTGGCAGGCCATTCAGCTGCACTCACTGATCATTCTCAGCGAGCCGAGGACTCTCAGTGGCCGTACACGAGTCGAGAGCACCAGGAGGGCTTTTTAAGACCCCGACAGAGCTTTGTGTGGAGGCAAATGAGAACACATTAAAAGTAAATGGTCCACTGGGAATCAACTCTCCTTCCTACTGGCTCCCCGTTGGTGCAATGACCTTGCTGCTCCAGTCAGAATATCACAGTCGCTCTCCATCTTCCTTCATAGGCTAAAAATCTCATCTTTTTAAGGAGTACCTGACATCACCCTCTCTTCCTGCTGAATCATACCCTCCTCTCTCATCTCCCTCCTCTAATATGCTCTCTCCTTGAAGTTGAAAAAACCCACAGCCCTCCTTTCTCATATTTCATTCCTGCATTTCTGACTCTACGTAAGTCCAGTGGTTCTCGAACTTTTCTAAAAGCATGCCGCCCGTTCATGCTGATTACATTTTTAATGGCACCACTCCACGCACAGCCCACCCACATGCTTGTCACAAAAAGAAGCCTATACAAGCCCTACAGCTCCATATAAATAAATAAAATAGCTCTTTTATGTTGTGTTGTAGTCCATCTGTTTTTGCAGATTTGCAGATAAATTTTTGAACTTAAAGGAGCAATATATAATAACTGTGCATGCAAAAATGAGTACTGCAGTCCAAACAGTGAGCTGGAGCCATACACTGTATATTAAATCAGTTGAAACCCTATTTAATATACAATCAACGATTAAAGCAACTTGTTTTCACTTGCCCCCTCCTTCCCAGATTTTGGGAAGCTCTGGCAGGCTGCAGGAACACTGCAGGAGCGCAAGACACGTGCAACATTATAAAGTGACAATAAGAAGCGATAACTAGCACTGCACTGTAAGTTGATCAGCTGTTTATAACTCTCAGTTGTCTGTCAATGTAAAATTAAGCCTGTTATCCTTCAGACAAAAGCCCGCTGCTCTGGAAATAAACTCTTTGTACTCTTTGGAGCTCAGTGACTGCTGCCTTACTGTCCGACAGACTCCATTAACATTTTGCTCAATTTAACCGTTGTAAGTATCTATAGCTTCTACAAAATCATTAATGAGTTCTTAAGACTCAGCAAACATTCAGCATTCATGTCAACTCTAATTAACATGAAACGGGCAACAATAACAGTTATTCCAGCCCGGAATAGAAATTTCAAAGGGGGACACTGCGACTCTAGTGTTGTTGTCAGAGAAGCGAGTATTTCGACTTAACATTTCTCCTTGATCTCTGATGACAAATCTTGGTCATTTTATGTTTTTATTCCAGTAAATATATTACACATTTCTTCTTTAAACATGTTTAATTGCTTTCTTGTTGAGAGAACATCAGTACCACTCTTACATGTTTCCTGTCTTCATGCTAAGCTAAGCTACCCAGCTGCAATTTCATACTTAACAAGCAGATACTATGAGAGTGGAATCAGTGTAACTTTTGTCAGGGAAGCAAATAAGTGCACAGAGTGCTGATGAGGGGATAATGTATTTTTGTAGGCCAACCCGGAAGGTAGCATCACTCTGGTTCCCTCCAAAAAAAAAAAGTCAATGAGATTTGATCAACTGGATTAGTGTAGAAAACAAGCTCTGTGACAAACAGAAGTTTTTAAAGATTTCTGAAGGGTAAAAATGCAATCACCAAAAGTAAAAAGCTAGTTTGGCGTGATTTCACCAGCACTAAGTGACCAATGTTCGGTGTGATGACAATTAATGTCCACAAGATAATGTCTGTTGTCTTATTTAGCCACTTGTTAGCAACGACCTTTTTTAAGGCACGTAAAAGCTTTTTGTTAAAGAGTATTTACTGATGCGTTTTATGTTATAGAGCAAAAACCCCATTAACTTTGAGACCAGGGAACTGGAAGTGCAAATTCATTTCAGCATTTTAAGACTCATTCCTGCAGCACTCTATTTCATTTTTTGCTTTAAAACAATCAGCAAAGTGAGCTTATGTCACTCACATGGCACGATCACGCATTGATTCTGTTTTTCATTTACCTCTCTTGTTACTTTAAGTGTTCAGTAACTTTGCTGGTTAAATTTCGGGCGTTTTGTTTCAAGTTGTCTCCCGAGCTTACTTTGGTATCCTTGCTGCATTTGACATTTTTCTCTCTCGAAAAAAAAATGTCTCATGAAAAGCCAAAAGCAAAGTAGCTTTCATTCTGATTTGAATTCTTTTAGTCGTCTCAAGTTTGGTCCTATCGCACTGTGTTGAGGGCTGACATGTTTCTGCACTTTTGTGGGAGAGTTTAGGTTTAGTTTATTTAATTTATTTATATATTCATTTTGGGAATAAAGTATAGAGTCAAAATGCAGAGAATAAAGTTGAAATGTTGAGAAAAAAGTCAACTTTTGAGTACCGACTTTATTCTTGACATTTGGACTTCATTCTCAAAGTGCAAAGAAATAGATTGAGTTCCTCCTTTGATTTATTTTTTTTTATTATGTCTGGCATTAATACTGGGAACTAGATTCTGTTCTCGATATTTCGACTTTATTCTCAAAATGAAAAATAAAAGAAAATCTTCCTCTCTTTTTTTCCCCTTATGCCTGGCACTAACAATTTCCTATGGTGGGCTGTATTTATAGTGATAAATCTTTTTATTAGTTGCTTGGACAGTTGTCATTTCTGACCAGTGTGTGCCTGGAAAACTTGTGCACTGGCACTGTGACAACCCAGAACCATGAGCTGTTGCTTTAGCAGTAGCATTACAGCACGATTGACAGGGTTTTTTAATCCAGTCATATTGATGTTTTTGCTTGTTTTTTTTTTCTGTTTTGATATTGTTGAAAATGTGGAATGAAAATATAGCAAATGCAGAAGCTGGCTTTTATTAAGCGTGAACAATAGAAAGAACATAAGGGCTGTTGTGGCTCTGAAATATGCACTTTGTTATTTGCTGTATTTAATGTTTGGGTTTGTAATCTGGGAATTAATACAGTTATTCAGTTGCATACCGAAAATATAAAGTGAAGTGGGAGAGAGAGAGCACTGCATTGTTGTTGGAGCTGAATGGACACATTGTTGAAGCTGCTTCTATGACTCAGATGTTCTTGAGGGATGGAGGAGGCTGTGAAAGCAGAGGTTTCAACATAAGGATGTTTGTCGAAGTCGCTAAGCTTAAATTAGCCTGCCTGTCATAAGATTAATATTCAGAGACGCGGGACAATAATAGCTGAGCTTGTTGGTGATTTGAATTTATTTTAAAGTAAAAAATTGCAGCACAAATTACTTTCTACACAGAGGTTAAGCAAAATGAACTGTCATTATATGTTTTTAGCATTCATTTTCTTTCTTTCTTTTTTTAAAATTTCTTTTAAATGATTGATATTGGTGATAATGCAAATGACTTTGAAAAATCTTTTTATTTTACAATGCTAACTCACCAGGAGACAAACTTTTGACAAATTCTGACCTTACACAGCCTTAATCGGGACACAGGAGATTTCAGCAAATTTCATCATCCCACATTTCATGCACTTCATGAAACACAGAGGTTGGTGTTATAATTTATTAATAACAAGAGGTCCGCACATTATATGAGTCAATGTCAACAGAGTCAACAGGGCTAAACAACAAGAAGAACAACAACAACGACGGGTGCATGCATAAGTAGCAGGAGTGGCACCTTTGGTAGTAAGGCTAATTTGCTGCTTTGGCTAAATTAGCCCCCATGTGGGGAAACTGGTGTTTCTTCTTTGACAAGACTTTGATGGAGAAACTGGCTGGCACGTCACTCAGGAGAAGTGACTTGCGGCGGCAGCTGTCTGCATTTGACACTGTGAACTGCAGAGGCTTCGTATTTCCAGAGGAAGCCATCACCTGTCAAGCATCACTAATGTGTTTATTGTTACTGGAAAGATCAACTTGTTCCCCTCTGGTTATTTTAGAGAGGAGACAGCAGGAGGCTCAGTGTTGCGTAGATTTCTGTGCTGTGGAAATGCATTGTTTTCCAGCCTTAAACTGATTTTTCCTAAATAATTATTACACTTTTTCTTTTACAGGTTTGATATAGAGGTGTGCAGTGTGCACATGGACAGAATATGAGACAAAAGGTCCCTGGAAAAAGTCATGTAAATGCCCCCCCAAACTCTACTTCCTAGGATCAAGAAACCCATATTGAAACACACACAAAATTACTTTTGTGTCTATTTGTAGTCATTTTGTGTATCTTTGTGGCCATTTTCAGTGTCTTTGTAGTTATTTTGTGTCTATCTGTGGTTGTTTTGAGTGCCTTTGTGTCATTTTGTGTGTCTTTGTGGTTTTAAGTGTTTCTGTGGTGGTTTCGTGTCTTTTTGCGGCCATTTTGTGGCTATTTATAGTTTTTTTTTTCTCTTTGTGATCATTTTAAGTGTCTTTGTAGTCATTTTGTGGCTCTTTGTGGACTTCCTAAGTGTCTTTGTAGTCACTCTGTGTATCTTTGTCGTTGTCTTGAGCACCTTTGTAGTTGTTTTGCATGTCTCTATGGTCTTTTTGTGTCTATTTGTAGTTATTTTGTATATCTTTTTGGTCTTTTCAGCGTCTTTGTAGTCATTTTGTGGCTCTTCGTGGTCTTTTCAGTGTCTTTGTAGTCGTTTTTCATCTGTTTGCAGTCAATGTGTCACATAGTTGTTTTGCATCTTATTTGTAGTCATTTTGTGTCTCTTTATGGTCGTTTTGTGTCTCCTTGTTGTCCTTTTGTCCGCTTGTGGTCAATTGAATGACTTTCCAAGAAGAAATGTTAACATTCTCTTTAGACAGAGTGTGTGTACCAGCGCCCCCCCCCCTCCCGATGCTTTGGGCCATGGGCCTATGCAGAGACGCCAACTGACAAGGCTTTATGCCTTGAGGTAGACCGATGAGACGTGTCCTCAGGTTACCCTGTCTGGCTTGGCGGCTTAGGAGTCACTCAAGGACCCTCATTTTGATAAAATACTGTGTGTGTGTAAGGCACACACATAGAGAGTCTGTGTGTGTGTGTGTCTGAGAGAAAGAGCTACTTAAATGGAAGCAAGGAGAAAAATAGCAAACAATCAAATATTCATCAACCTTGAGCTCTATCTCTCCCCAGCTCCCTCTTTCCTGCTGGAGGTAATTGGTTGACACTGTAGACTCGTGTGAGAACTCTAGTGTGTGAGGACTAGATGTTATTGAATTTCACATCTCAGTCAGAAAACAAGAAGACAAATTTAGGAGGAATTTAACAAGAACCTTCTAAGACTTCCCTTTCTGCCTCGTGTTTCACTAAATCGGAGAAAGTTGATGTTTATTGATTTACCCAGAGAGATAGAATTGTAGAGGTGCAGCTTTTTAGTCCTTGTGTCTCGTGTAGTAATGAATTGATTCTTCTGCCAAACACTGACAGTGTCAACTGTGTGTATTCTGCGGTTCACCTGTTTGAATTAATTTTAGAATTGTGAAGCAGCCTTAAATTTAAGTGCTCATGATGATGTTAAGATGGTTCCAAGAGACCCGTCTTCTTCATGGCAGCCATATTGATATGAAATAGTATAAAAACACAGGTGTTATCAAAATAGTAATGTAGGTCTGGTTCCATTCAGTGCAGCACCCTGACTCTGTTTGATCTGAATGGAACAGAACCATAATTAGTATCATTGGTAACACCTGTGTTTACGCTGCTATTTCATGTCAAAATGGCTGCTGTGAAAAAGATCTATTGGCTGCCTGCATACCGGAGATGAATGGAGCCCGCTCTCTGAGTTTCTTAAAATGTCTGATTGGGCTGAAAGCATTTTGGTGTGAATTAAAGGAATAAATTAAAGAAATAGCTCAACATTTTGGTAAATAAAATATTTTGCTTCCTTGCAAAGAGTTTGATGAGAAGATATAAGTTCTAGTACAATTGGTAGAGAAGCTACAACAGGAAGCTGGTTAGTTTTAAAGTTTCAGATGGAAACTTCCACTCAGCCGTTAGCAAAAAGCAGTGATGACCTTAAGAGCACTGATGCCCTCCACTCAGGGGGTTTATATGCAGCAATGTCATCATGCAGAAACCTGTGTCAGGTTCCCTTGTCGGAAAAATGTTTTTAGAAGAGCTTGGGATGATAACATTTAGATGATGAAATGTACGTACTTCAACCAAAATTTGGCTGTTCGGATCTGAATACATAAGAAAACGCTACTGGGAGTCTACAGAATGATATAAAAACATTTAAAAATCAAAAACAAAATAGTTGACCCACCATTTTACATAAAGACTGGAAACTGTAAACGACACACTTGTCTCAATTCAAAGCAAAAAAAACAAAAAACAGCCATTCTTCAGTAAATCACACAAATTACCATGCTTTATCTGATAGTTTAATTGATACACAAACCGAAATGCAAAAGCAACAAGTTCTGTGTTGTTAGGTGTATTTTTTATGCTGTACATTGAACTGGCTAGCTGTTTCCCTCTACCAGCTTCCAGTCTTCATGCTAAGCTAAGCAATCTTCTCACCTAACACTCTGCAAGAAAGCAAAGTCAGATTCTTCCTTTTAAAAACTAATTGTTAACATTTATTGTGACACCGCTCTAGCTACTAGCTAACTAGTTAGCTACATATTATTGAAACATATTGGCCAATTACATGTATCATTATCCCCGGAGTACAGACACTCTTGTGAGCCACAGTGGATCATTTTATAACTTCACAAGCACGAGTCCACCAGCAAAGGGGTGAGGCACCTAAACATTACAGCTGTTGTGACCAGAGGAGCATACAAGGTTATTAGCGAATAATTAACAATTATTAATATAATTATTAATTATTGTAATAATAAAAATAATTAACTTGGTAAAGTTAATAAAATTAATGAATCGGGGCACCACCCTGTAAACAGGGACCAATAACCTTAATGTGAAAAATATCAGTCTCAAAGTTAGATTAATTA
>JAJHUR010086043.1:0-12833 GCA_027495735.1 Lutjanus campechanus | reverse complement strand
ACAAGCTTAAGACATTTTCACATTTTGTTCTGTGATATATACGTCAGTAAACACCCCACTGGTGAATTTTGAAGCTTTAAAAAGGCGGTTGCTAACAAGCAGCTAACTGAGACTACAGAGGCTGTCGGGGACATTAAACGTAATCACTGGTCACATAGTGGTGGCGACAGCGAGCTCATGTGACCATGGTGTTGGTCGTTTACGCTAGTGTTTTACTTTTGGTGTGTGCGTTTACAAAAAGTGGTCATTTATGAAGATTATCTTGCTGAACAAAAGTTTAAATGTAACCGTTTGTTCCCTGCGGAGCTGATTTTCTACAAGAATTCAAAATCCAATCCAAAAAATCCTTTTGGCTTTTTGTTGAGGGTGATGCTAACTTCATTCACTGCATTCTGATTGCACACTAGGATACATTAAGTCTCCACCAAGCAAACTACTGGAACCTGGAAGTCTTTGAGGTCAGACTGACATGCACAGGCAGGAGTTTTTGTATTTTCTCAGAAGTTGACCAGTTAAGATCTAATGCAATCTGTATGATTTATGAATGCAACCCTCAGTTTTCAGACTGTGTGACGTGGTTAAATTGGGCTGTGAGCTGTGTTTGGTCAGTAAAGTGTCTTTTTACTCTATCTAATGTTTTACAAAAAAAAAAAAGTTGTTGCTGAAGTGGTTCGACTAGTTTCTGTGATGTTTATGTTTAATTACTCTGCAGTGTGTTGCTGAACTGTCCCAAGTGATTTCTGCCGTTGCTGTGAGGTCAAAGTTCACCTGGTTTCTGATCTGATCTGATTGGTTTCCCCACTGTTTTATTTTATTACAGATCATATTGTGGGGATGACCGTCGCATGTTCCCTTGTTTTCTTGCATTTTTCTTAGTTTCTGAAATGATTTGACCGTTTTACGTTGTTACAGATTATTTTGTAGAGATAGTTAACAGTTTCTATTCTGTTGTACAGTTGACCTGGTTAAACTGGATTCTCTGGTATTTCTGACATTGTTCTTCAGTGTGCTGTGTCAACAGCTGGTTTCTGAACTGATTTGACTGTTTAGCATCACAGATTATTTTGGAAAAGGTAGTTATCCCAGTTTATATACTGTTGTAGAGCTGGTTATACTGGTCTCCCTGGTATTTTGGGTATTCTTCCTCGTTATGGAATATTACCAGCTGGTTTCTGATCTGATTTGACTGGTGTCTTGACTGTTTAGCATTACAGATTATATTGTAAAAAATAGCTATCCCTGTTTCTGTACTGTTGTAGAGGTGATTATACTTGTTTCACTTATATATGGGGTATTTTTCCTTATCGTGGAATATTACCCGCTAGTTTCTGAACTGGTTTGACTGGTTTCTGTGCTGTTTCTCGAGGAAAACAGCAGCATCCATGATCTGGTAAAAAGAAAATAAATAAAAAAAATAAGGAGAATTCCTTGAATCCAAATAGCTACAACAGCAGGAGAGGAGCGAATTTCAATGTGACCACAACCAGAAATGGAACTAGAAGTCAGCTGTAAAACACACACACACACACACACACACACACATTCCTGGGAGCTAAATTACCATCAGTCAGAGTAGCTGGGATGATTTTGGTTTGACGCAGACATTGTGGTTGGTAGACCAAAAAAAAGTATGTTGGAAAGCTGTAAAAGAAAACGTTACCTGCCCTAACATGCTCACACACACACACACACACACACACACACACACACACTGTAATATAAATATTACTCAGGATCTACAAAGGTAATACAAGTGGTACGAGCCAAAAAAAAGATATCATGCAAAAACAAATCAGTACGACAGAAAATGTTGCAATGAGAAGATGTGTTTTCGAGCTCTCCGGGGAAGTCAGAGCGAGGCTGTGATGATGGCTTAGTGCTTCATGATCACACACACACACACACACACACACAAATGACTGGCTTTCAGCAGCCTGCTGTGTGCCAAGGTTATGAAATAATTTGTGTGCACGCGCCTTTCAACACAATTCTTCTTTCCCTCCATTCAAGCCGAGACACGACTCGGGAAAGATAAAAATAGAACCTCGCTGACCTCTTCTTTCTCTCCCCTTCGCTCTCTTTCACTGCCCCCCCTCTCCTCTCTTTCTGTCTCCAATCTGATATTGATGCAGCTGTCTTGCTCTGGTTGGGTAATGCTCGAGCTCTAACACAGGCAGAGGGGTGCTCGGGGTCGAGGCTTCGAGGATTTTTACTCTCCCCGGTGGGAAATGTGGCTTTCATCAACACAATACTCGCTCACAATAAACTAAATATACAGAAACATAAGATCAAATGAAACAATAGTTCAATGGTTCACCAGAAAAATGTGGTGCGAGAGTTTGTTTGGTGCAGTTTTGTTGCAAATTTGTGGTCCCACTGTTTGAACTGGCTCAAATTACGGGTCGCCACAGTATTTGGATAGAGCCAAACAGCAGAGTAATTCAGGGGTAAATGCACCCACGCTCGGTTTATTGACAGTGAGTGAGGATCCGGTCGCCCCTGACAACCTCCCGAGGTGGTAAGAGAGGGATTCGGCCGCGCTGATATCATCGCGAGCATAGATCCAGTTTGTTTTTGCAGCCCCATGCACAGCAAACGACGTAAATGGAAATACATGTTCGCATGAGGGCCGAACGAGGAAATGCACGCGAAGCAAACAGGTGGCAAACAGCTGGGACAGTAACTTTAAACTAGCTGCGAGTATTGAAAATATTAACTCATAAAAAAAAACAGCAGATTGTTGTGGATGGAGAGCAAGCGAGTGTCTGCTGTCAATTAAGGTCTGAGCAAACTTGTTAGCAATGACAACAACTGAATAAAACTACTCTCCTCTCAGCTGTGACTAAGACGACAACTACACGCGTGCCCTCGATGTACACATGAGTGGCTCTAATGAAAAGACAAAAGAACATCATAATTTCCACATGGATACAGGAGATGTGTGCCAGTTTCAGGTTCCAAAATAAGAAAAGAGCACAATAAGGTTGTGAAATACAGAAATCCTGTTTTGTAATAAATGTAATTCTACTCTGACACGAGTAGAGAAGCGTCACAAATGCAGAAGCTCCCAAACGGGACAAAAGGAGTCGCTGAATGATTTGATTATTATGAAATGCGTATGTGAGTCAGACTGTAGGCAATGGTTTTTACAGTCACCAGAACTCGACGACAGCGCTCTCCGCAGCCATCATCAAAAATTAAATACATGTTGTGGTCTCTGACATGATAATACGTCAGCTTCTTTTAATAATAAACAGCTCTGATATCAGTATTGACATTTGGTGATCCTGGCCCCGATATTGTTTGGCATTCAATCAAAGCTGAATTTTGTTGTATTGCGCTCCTAAAAATAAGCAAATATCTTTTGGAAAACGTTGCTCAACCGTCCAGTAGAGAACCTGTGATAAGGAGCTTTAAAGCTACCGTGCAGGCTTGTGATGAAACAGCTTACCGAGGCCTCTCGTGGCGACTTTTCCTTTCATTTGCCTTCCATTTGTAAGACTCATGTAATCCAGATGTGGCAGGTGTCTATGTGCTGCATTTAAATGTGAGATTGGGGTAATTTAAGGAGGCAGATTCAGGTTTCACTTTCAAGCACATTTTCAAGCTCTTGCAATATGAGTTCGCTCTGGTGTCTGTGGTGTCAGTCCCGCGCTGGTGTACCAGTCGTTTTACATCAATCAGCAATGACTGGTTTGCCCGAGTTAAGGGGGGAGCAACTATAGCGATGGAGTAGAGTAGGCCACAGCATGGCGCAGCCTATGGTGGAAAACAGTCTTAAAGTGGCTTTAATTCATATTTTTTATAAAGACGATGTGTTAAATGAAGTGAAAACAATGTGAAAAGGGTCGCACATAGTGACGAACCTACAGAATCTGCAACAGAATCTGTTGTTTTTAAAGAAAGAGCTCTAAAAACCTGCTGTACTTATCTCTGAAAAAAATCAGTTACTGCAGCTTTAAGTCAAGTAACCATGATGGGTGTATCTTAAAGGACACGCTTTATTTCCTGGTGTCTCACTCAGTTTTTTAAATTTCATTTTGATGCAGAAATACATGTCGCTGAGCTTTTAAAACTTTCATTGTCTGTGGCTTGAAGGAGACACTGTGGGATGTTTTAATTTGTCTGTTTCTGACTGTATCACCTCATTGAATCGGCTGTAACCTTCAACGTTTTGCTGACTGTGCAGGAGCAAGAAATGAATTATGGGAGAGAGGGTCAGTACCGCACAGCGGCCTTGTAGCTCGATTAACCTTTATCAGAAGTATACCATTAAAGTGAAATTTTGTGCCGTGTTATATATATATATATATAAAGCATCTGATTTACAGAAAAGCACCCCAGATGTTGGCCAATCAGAGATGATGTAATTGTGTGACTTCCTTATTCCGTAGAAAAGATGAGGGAGGTTTCTTATAGAGAATCCTGCAGTTCATCAGCGCTTTGGAATTCAAATTGTGTTTTTCGTGTTGTGGAGTTTTACAAGTTCTTCAGGAGGAACCGTCAAACATTTCAGGTCAGGACTCTGTAAAAACACATCTGTTTGAGACAAGGAACTTTAACCTGAAAGAAAACCTGAGCTGTCTGTTCTCAGTAGGACTGGGTGACATAGCTGAAAATTTTATCTTGATAAAAAAAGTTTAATTTGAGTCAATATTCAGAATTATTTTTACTAATCTATTTTTTTTACTAAAGGCCAGGAGAAAATAAGGCTTAATGTAACCACTTTATTTTGAATTTAACCACTTTATTTATCAAGCCAGGGATGAAAATCCTCAGCTGTTGAGAATTTAACTGATTAAAAAATGTCTTAATAGATAATGAATCAATAATCTAGAAATGGCAGCAGTAGCACCTCCTTTGATATTGGTTTGTCTGGTGGAACTGATTATTGAATAAGGAAACTTACACTTAGACTTACACACAGGCAGGCAAATAATTTTAATGTCAACACAACAATAAATAACATGCGTGAATTGATAAATTTACACAATAAAAAACATAAATAAGGATAAATGAATAATCTCACTGTGATTGACATAATGTTCTTTTTTTAAAGTATTAAATTGCAGTAAGTTCCTCACCGTCTGCACTCATCTTCTCACTGCACGCTGTTTCTGTTGTTGCGTCACATGTGGCTGCATGGCAGGGTGTATTCGTTACGTATTGATCACGCTATCGAACAGTTTTCTCATTGCGATTGGTAAAGCGTCTGTTGTCGTTATATATATCGCTATTGTTTCATTGGCCAAGCTATTTTAAAAGAATTACATGTATCTGTTGCTTCACAAGAAAATTCAGCCTGCATAAGTTCATATAATCAGAAATACAATCTTCAGTTATTGCGGAGCTTCGTGATTTATCTGCTACTGTTGCACTCTGGTTAAAGGACGGAGAAATAAAAGACTGAATAAATGAACAGGCAGCTGACCTGTAATCCTGTTACAGGGTCATGATTACCCACACTGAGAGCATGAACTCTGGAGGTCTGCGTGGTTTTCACATCAACATGTAATAATAATAGTTTTATACCACTAATATCACTTTAGCTTGGGTTTTGCACAACGGCAGAAAATTAAGCTTTTGATCGTACGTTTCACTTTTTCCATGAGGTAATGGAGTAAATCTGTAAATGCAGAAGGTGTTTACTCTGAAAATGTGAATGTGCGCTCATGTATTTCTGTCTTTGAGATGACTAATTTCAGTTTGATGGTCAAGACTTTGTTTTGGTTTTTGACTCGGTCGGGGTAAAGGTCGAGGTGAGGTATGTAGTTCTGATGGTTAAAGTTTGTCATGTCAGTGAGGGTCTTCACATGTGTAGAAGTAAATGTGAAAAGCTACATAAGGGTTCCAGAGGGTTCTTTCTGGAGGTTCTGCCCAGAGCCAGAGCGACATCTATGGGATTCAGTACGTTTTTGCCTCATTTGTAGAATTTATAACCATTTTATTTATTTATTCACAGGGACACTGCACAATAATCAACATTACTGTAAATGTGCCAGTGTTTAGCCAAAAGGAAAAACCAGCCAGGTGTTAAAGTGGCCATTAATATATAGATAGAATAGAATATAATATGGTTCTTTGTAGAACCCTTTGAAGACAAGATGGTTATAGGTGAAACCCTTGTAAAATATTTTTTTTTGATCCGCCTGGATTGGTTCTGGACAAAACTCTTGTAATATAAAAGGGTTCTCGGTAGTACACCCTAGGTGGGTTCTTTTTAGCACTTCTAGAATGTGGAAAGGTTCTGGATAGAAAACCCCAAACATGGTTCTGGGTGGAACCATTATACCATAGAGGACTTCTCTATGGAACCTTTCACTGGGGGGTTCTAGGTAGGACCTTTCACACATGGTTCTTGGTATAACCCTTTATAGCGCTGTGTCCACTGCAGGAACTTTCCCCCAGGGATTAGGAACCTTTGGAAGAGTTCAGTGTGTTTTCATTGCAGGGACCAAGGTCTAAATTAAGTTCCGGGGACATTCTTTTAGTCCCTGCTCGTGGGGTAGTCGTTTCTAAAAACACAGGAACTTTGGAGGCTGGGCTTCCTGTGCTGAATGTTTCTAATCACACGCAAAAATGATGAGTAAAAGCACTTTTTCATGGGTCAAAGAACTAACGCAGCATTTCCACCACAGGGATCATGGTTCATATTAAATAACTATGTCGCCCCCACAAACGTCTCTGTGTGGAGTAGGGTCTTCCAAAAGTACAGAAAATTCGAGCGTCATGCTGCTTCATTGTTGTTCTAATGGACGGTAGAAACACAGACAGTAGCGGACTGAAGGAACCTTTTAGTTTGCTGGGAAGAAGTTCACCTGGGACTTAAAGTTCTGGGTATACTTTGGGTGGAAACACGGCTTAAGTTGGGTTCAAGGTAGAACCTTCTGAAATGGTGGAACCTTTCCAAGTGGAACCTTTATATGAGCTTTCCAAATTAGGTCTGGTTCTTGAACCGGTTCTTTTCAAAATCCTCAGAACCTTGGTGGTATCTGTTCCTACCAGTTTTGAGCAAAACCATTGTAATCAAACAGGGGGCGCACTGCACAATGCAACCTGTGGAATATGACACGCCCGCTTTGATTCTCGAGGAAGACCTCGTATCTTTCGGTTCCAGCTGGGAACCAACTTTTCAGGTTCCAAACCAGTTTAATTTTGGTGGAAATGCTCAGAGTGATGTCATTAACAGAGGGCGCTGCGCAACGACCTGTAGAACATGACACGCTTACTTTGGTTCTCAAGGAAAACCTCTTATTTTTCTGTTCCAGCTGGGAACCAAGCTGGGAACTTCAGGTTCCAAACCAACTTATTTTTGGTGAAAATGCTCAGAATGGTTCAAAATTAGGCACTGGAACCAAAAAACCTGTATAAAACCTGTATAAGAGTTAAAACCAGGAACCGAAAAGGGTTCTCCTTTGGGGATAAGCCAAAGAACCCTATATGGTTCTAGTCTAGCACTTTTAATTCTAAGTGTGTCTAGCTGTGAGAACTTTATTTTTGTCCTCTGTTGCCCAGTTTGTGTGGTTTTTATTTTGAAATCTGAGATTCTTTAAAAGTGGAGGCCTTTAATAATTAAGTACCTTTAGTTTTTATTTATTTTTTCTTACGTTTCTATTTGTCTTTGTCTCTTTGTTTCATCTCTGTGTCTCTCCTCTGCTCTCCCTCTGCTCAGTTCAATTCAAACATCCATCATTGGCACGACTGTCACTACTGTGTTGCCAAAGCAATAAAATACATAACAATCTGGAGCTCGTGTATGTGTGTGTGTGTGTGTGTGTGTGTTGATGTATTTCCCATCAGTCCTGGTCATCCTTACCCAACCCTTTCCCAGAATCCACCACTGACTCACTTGAAACAAAGTACGAGTCAGCTGTTTGAGTTAAAAACTTCATGAAAACAAAAGAAAAGTATTTAATTCTTATATAATGAACAAGATGTACTCGTACTGTACGGTCACAGCTGGCCACACCTGCTGAGGTATTTGCAGCCTGCACAACTGGAAAGACCGGTTTGGTTACTGTTTTTTGGGACGCGCATTTGTTTGGAATTTAAAAAAACGCAGAGAGAAGCAGCTTCTATAGTGGAAAGGAAAAAAAGAAAACCCTGTAACGGTTTGGTGAAAGTCGGGCCACATGTGAGAGGTTTGTGGAAGGTTAAAAAAGGGTTCCTCAGGGTTAAAATCAGGAAACAAACTAAATAGATGCGATGACGTACAAACAGGCTCGATGACACCTGTCGCAGGAAGCAGCTGGACGTGTCCCTGACCAGCATGATTAGAGGTTGTTGGTCGGCTCTTTCAATATGTTTACAGAGGAACCACATCAGTGGCACATGTGGAAAAATCCCAAATTATTGCCATGCGCTCACCACGTGGAGCGCTCCACATGTGACGATGCATCGATCACATGATTCTGAGACTTTTTAAGGCAATGACACGACTCTTTTTTTTGTGATAACATGGCGTGACATAACATGTGAGTCAGAATCACACGGGGGATTTTGTTTAATAATTTCCGGTTATTGTTGAGATCTCTCGGTTGCCATTGTGTGTTAAAATGTGTGTTGAGTCTTTTCCTGGTTGAGCTGAACATGTTTTATTGAAATTGCTTCACTGCGGTTTTCAAATCTCAGGAGGAACGGTATTTGTTGAAGGTAAAATTAGCATCAAGATGCCGTTTTAAAGGTACAATCTGCAACATTTCCCTTAAAAAACTCATATAATCTCTCTTAATCCTCTCTTGTGGCCCAGTAGAAGTGTGTGGTGATGGGTGATGGAGACTCTGCTCTCTGCCTGCATTTTCTCATTTTTTCTAATTGCTTTGTTGTGCTCTGGACGTTTCACCAACCCAGAAGCCCTATTTCTATTGTGATCAAGGGTTCAGGGTTAGCAGCTGTCGTCCACTAATCACTTTGGCGGTTTGGCAGTTTGATCCCCAGCTCCACCTGTCCACATGTTGAACTGTCCTTGGACAAGACACTGGAGCTAATATTGGTCCTCCTGATGGTCAGGCCAGCACCTTGCAGAGTAGGTTGCTGCCGTGAGTGTGCAAGTGTCTGAAAATCATGAAGTGCTTTAAGTAATCACATCCTGAATTATGTCACTTTGCTTCTGAATTACTTAATAAGATGGAGTCAGATCAATTTCTGGCTGCCTGAACTTTAGTCACCACCTGTTAGATTTGGCTCCCCTGTCTAATCTTCATATTACAAAGGTCATATTTTTATGACAGCTGAGAACAGCGGTACTTAAAATAATTTATACAATAAATCATAAGTTAATCTACCCATTATCACAAGAAAACAAAAAGTTCTTTCCTCTTATTTAATGTTTATCAGAGATCAAGAGTGTCAACCTCTCATTTTGGATACTATGTGAGGGATAATGTACAGTGAGCAGGTCATTATTGCAAAATAAACCTTGACAGGGTGATGCAGGACCTCGACATGAAGCGGGGTTAATTTAAAAATGATTTTATGGATTTAAAAATTATTTCATCTCTCCTCCAGAGTCTATGATCTGAACCGCATCCATAGAAACAGTCTGTTCTTCATGGCAACAGTCTGTTGAAATATCAGACCTTAGAATACTGTGCTGTAGAGATCGCCTAAAGATGTAACTGCAACAAACCAAAATACACATTAATGCCTTAATCCTGAAGACTTATTCACTCTCACTCACTCTCGTGTTCTCCACAATTATCTCGTTTTCTCTAGGAATCGGCCTTTTGTTTTCTCAAGACATAAGATAAAGTAACCCATTATCATGAAAAAACAAGATATCAAAATAATTAACTTGTGATCTCAAGGCATTAAAAAAATAATTGCAAGCATGGCTGCACTCTCATTTCATCATGTAGATCATTATGACATTTTTATGGGGTTGGGCAGGAAGCCTCCCAACTCCCTCTTGTTTTTGTCAATCTTCTTCTTCTTCTTCTGCCAAAGAAATCTGCCTTCCCATGCATGAAAATAAACCAGACTTTCCACGTAGGTCCAGTCCAGTTGAGCAGAAACTCTCACATGCTTTGAGCTTGACTCTGAGCTGGACTCAGAGGTCAAGAGTTCACGTCCTGGGTGATGCAGAAGTAATGTGCCAATGCTTACTCAAGAATTTACGCTTTGGGGAACTTACTTACTTTAATAGTTATCGGTCCGGGTTCATGTATTTGTCATTTGCCTCCTCTTCCTCCTCCTTTCCCTCTTCCTCTGCTTCATCCTCCACTTCTTCCTCTTCCTCCTCAAAATGCCCAGCCCCGACCAATCACCGTGCAGCAGATATAATTTATTATTGTTTTAATGACTAACTAACAACTCAAGTTGACTCAGTCTGCAAACAGAAGCCTTGATAATATGTTTACATGCCACAGTATCCCGGTTTCTGTTGGGCTACTTGAGGGTCTGAGTATGATGTTTCTTCCTTGACTTTGTAGTTTTTAAGAGAAAATCCAGAAAAAATATTCCAAAGTGCTTGTAAAGCACAGAAACTTAACTTAAACTTAATTCACACATAGTTTGGCTCAAGTTTGACCTTTGACCAAAAGGTCCAAAGCACCAAATCATAGCAGAAGTCTCAGGGAACTTTTTTATCAGGTCTTGGCCGTACTCTTCATAATATTATAGGTAATGATATTATAAGTGGCGAGAAAAAAAACTCCCTTTTAACAGGCAGAACCAGTTGCCAAACAAACAACGTAACCAAGGAAACACTCGGTCGCAGCTGTCAACAGCAGCCCAGTGCGTGATCACAGCATCAATTAATTTTTGCTGCATGACTTCAAATTCTATTTGACGATGAGATGTTATTTTAGTTTTTTTGGCAAATGTCCAGAAACTGAACCCAGCATTTAGAGTCTGAGGGTAAAATTTGCAGCATTTTATGTTATTTACTTTCTGAAACTGAGTTTTGGGAAAGTTTTCTGTCGTATTAGCTAAATTTTAAAGTATTTCTTGAGTGTTTTTACAGTGAACTAAGATGATTATGGTGTTATAACACTTTAATCTTAGATATTCATGTTCTTGAACAGTATTTTGCAGAAGTGTGCATAACCTAAAGCTGAGTTTGAATGTATTTTTCATAGTTTTTATTATATTATATGAATGTTGTGAGTATTTAGTATATCACAAACTGTTTTTAGCAATATTTACATCTAAAGTTTAGGTCTTTTTTTTGTAGTTGCTATTTCGATTCTGTTTCTGTGCTACTGTTTTCTGTAGTAATATTGTCTGTAGTATTTACAACCTAAAAGAGTTTTCTGTAGTTCTTGTGTTTATACAGTAATCTAAGATGATCTGGGGCTAAATGTGGAAGCATTTTCTAATAATTTAATAGATATTTATCATCTTAAACAGTCTCTGGCAGTATTTCGCAGTAGTATTTACAGTCTAAAGCCGACCCAAAACTGAATTTGGCTGTATTTTTATGTTGTATTTATACCCTGGGGATAACTGGCAGCATTGTCTTCAGTATTTATAATCCACAACTGTTTTGTCTTTTCTTTTCCCCGTAATTGATTAATTCAGTATCATGTCAGTACAGAAAGTCTCTCTCAAAGTTTTAACTGAGTCGACTTTTTTGGCATCATTTTGAAAGCTGAGATTTACTTTAACACACACACGAAACACAGCTGTCAGGTGAAAACAGCTTGACCTTATAGTTCACAGTTAAAAAATAGAGATTTCAGTCATATAGAGGGCAGGGAAACATTGATTAATGAAATATACTTCCTCATGTGTACACAAACTGTCTGTGTGTGTGTGTGTGTGTGAATGTGTGTCTCTGTATGATGCTTAATGGACCCACACACACACACACACAGACTCTAATGTTGTCGCCGGGGTATGACGACTACAGGTGTCGAGAGCAGGCTCCCCATCGCCATGGAGACAATCAGCCGTTCACGCTTCAGCTTCTCTGAAAGCGGGGGAGCTTAGGCATCATGCCGTGTCATCACACACACACACACTCACACACACTCACACACACACACCTTCACGTGCCTGCAGCATGAACACACACAAACACTGATGATACATCTCACACAAGATGTTATTTCAACCACACGTTTGAGTTTATGTAATCACTTGACTGAATGAAAGTGTTAACGCTGTATACACGCTGTATACAACATAAGGATGAGACAATATGGAGGTTTTCCACAGCCCTCCCACACAGGTGTGTTACCTGATGTAGCACATAAACGCGTCAGGGTTCACCTCATCTGAACAAGCAGATTCTTTTCTGTAGACGCTGATTTTGTCAGGTGATCAATAAATCTTTTTCTGGCCCCTCAATCAGCTCCAGAGGTCACAGGTGTTAACCTGTAGCCACCATGATGAAGCTACCAGTAAAAACATCTGCAGAAATTAGATGGAGACACATAATTTAGCATCTGATAGCTGTAAAACACAACATTGGGAGTATTTTCTGTAGTATTTATAATATTTGGCTAAATCTGGAAGTATTTTTCTATTATTTTCACAGTAAACTAAGCTGATTATGGCAATAGTTTTGGTAACATTTATCATCGGGCTGAATTTGTCAGTATTTTCTGTAGTATTTATAAATCTTATGCTGAATTTGTCAGTAATTTCTGTAGTATTTACAATCTGAAACTGAATTTGTGAGTATTTTCTGCAGAATTTATAATTTTGGGCTAAAAGTGGCAGTATTTCTCTAGTATTTACACAGTATCTAAAATTGATATGGCAATATTTTTGGTAGGATTTATAGTCTGGGGCTAAATTTGTATTTGTACATCTTAAACAGTATTTTGCAGTAGTATATACAATCTAAAACTGAGTCTGGCAGTATTTTCAAACTATTTATGGCCGAA
>JAJHUR010086042.1:0-20580 GCA_027495735.1 Lutjanus campechanus | reverse complement strand
ACCACTCTGGTCCAGATTGGAATACCTCAACAACTGTTGGATGGTGCCTTGAGATTGTGCAGAGACATTCATGGTCGCCAGATGATGGATCCTACCATGAGGCTGACATATTAGGCTTTTAGTAAAATCTTTTGACAACCATCAGATGGACTGCCATGAAATTTGGTACAGATATCTAGGGTGTACAGAGGATGAAACTTTGGAGATGACCTGACTTTTCCTTTAGGACCACCATGAGGTTCATATTTGTGAAAATAAAAGTATCTCGATATGTTAGTATCCCTCATGAATTCTAATGACTTTGATGATCCCTTAACTTTTCATCCAACTCCATCATCAGGTCAAAATTTCTATTTCTATTTCTAGCGAGACATCAACAGACCAGTTCCTAAATACAAACTTGTCTGGGCATTTCCAAATTTGTCATTTCCAATGGGCACAGACCAAAATGCCTCTGAAAATGAATGGATAGACCTACACCCAATCAGAGCAACAAGATGGGAGATATAGCAGAGTTGATAAATTACTGTAAACTTAAAACCAAAACACATCTTTCTAATCAACAAAAGCTTCACAGTACGTGCAGTTGTTTATTTGTCTTTTCTAGTGTCGAGTTCATTTAATACTGATGTGGATTCAACAGAAACAGTTGTGTCTATATGCTAACCCAGACCTGCAAAAGATCTCACGCAAGTGATCATTTTAACCCAAAACATAATCTTTCCCTAACCAAGTTGTTCCTAAACTTGAGCAGATATTAACTACAGTGTTGTCACATTTTAAAACGCATTGTAAAGAATGCACAATCAAGAAAAAATGCGTACAAATCTCGAGAGTTTTGCAAATGTAGGATTACCATCTAGTCATCCATCTACACCAACAGAAACAGTTCCACATTGGTGGCAACCAAATCTGCCATGGCTGGAAATGTGTCTGAAATCTGTCAGGTATCTGCCAGAGCAAAAACATGAGCTTGTAGGTTCATCACACCACACTTCCTTTACTTGCTGAGGTGCTAATGCATGAGGCTAAGGCTTTGTTAAAAAGTGTTGGGTTAGCATTGCGGCTGTGCACATCATAAATAGCTTTGTTGCCTCCTAATGCAGCACGTACTGTACACCCGTTGTAGGCAGGTGTGCACAGGAACATGATACCCAGAAAGCAGAGTAAAACTAACCACATGACATTCCACAAGAAAGTCATGTCAACCTTGGCAGCCACTTTTTCACTGTTGGTACATTCCTGCTATGAAAATGTTGCCTTTGGGATGTATTGGGCATGAAAACGAGAATTTTATGGGGTAACTGGGAAAGAGATACAATATTATTATGAGACAAATTATACACCAACATTACAGATAGATAGATAGATAGATAGATAGATAGATAGATAGATAGATAGATAGATAGATAGATAGATAGATAGATAGATAGATAGATAGATAGATAGATAGATAGATAGATGACAGTGACGCATGGTTGATCTGGCCCAGTTCCAGTTACCACTGCAGGAGTAAATGGCTTCTAGATCTTATCAGTGCTGTGTAATATGTGAAGTGCTGTGTGTGTGAGCATTTTGTGAGAGCTCAGATCCGTTCTTTAACTTTCAACAGCGTGATCAATTTACACCAGGCCAGGAATAAAAGATGACATGTGCTGGATGTCTGCTGCCTGTGCTCTCTGTGCTAGCTCAGCACGTGAAGCTCTGCATGGCTACAGACACTAAAGCCCTGCAAGCACTGGAACTTGTACCCCTAGTATCTCCTCTCCACAGCAGCAGGGCATCTCAGGGATGCTCATGATCGCATCTTATAGTCTTTTGTGTGTTATCTGCGATGAGACCTCAGCAAGAAGTCAAAAAATGGGTGTAGAAGTAGTAGTCACTGACAGGTCTAATAAATGTGGATTGTACCAACAAGTAAATAATTCTTTCTTTCATTAAAAGAAACCCGTAACACAGTACGTGGAGCACAAACTCTGTGATAAAGTGAGAGTGGATAGTTTCATTACTGCGTAATGAGATGCCACTTTGTATCGTCTTTAAGAGGAAGGAAAATTCCACTTTTCCAGAGAGGGCACTTCTTTCATTCATAAAAGAACTGAACAATCTTGCCAAACTAACTTTATAAGCTTAATGAAGGCATGAGATCATTGCTGGCATCCAGTATGAGTATTAAAGCTAAGCGATGGCTGTAACTGTTATACCCAAGACAGAATGATGAATATAAAGTCACAGACTGGAGTCATGTGAGTGCAGTGCTATAAAAAGTAGTCAGATCCTTTACTTAAAGGACCAGTGTGTAGGATTTAGCGGCATCTAGTGGTGTGCTTGCACAACACAAACGCCTCATCTCACTGTCCCCTTCCATGCACGTATGAGGAACTACTGTGTTCCTCATACGTTCCTCACACAAAACTCAAAAATCCGCATCCAGAGCCAGAGTTTGGTTTGTCTGTTCTGGGCTACTGTAGAAACATGTTGGCCTACATGGAGGAAGATTCACCTCCTGTTTAGATATAAATGGCTCATTGTAAGGTAACAAAAGCGCAATGATTCTTATTTTCTGGTGATCATAATCTAATGAAAATATAACCATGAATATTATATTAAATTTCTGCTATATTCTGCCAATGAATCCAAATAAGTCTTACATGCTGGACCTACACCCAAATGTAAAAAAGGTTCTTTGCAAGTAAAAGTCTGGCATTTAGGATCCTAATTAAATAAAAGTAGAAAAGTATTATCAGCTAAATTAATTAAAGGGAAAAGTCATAATATTTTTTTTGAATGTTGAATCAGAGTTGATGGTAAATATACTCAACTGACATCTTTGTCACTGCTGACTGAGTCGAGGAAGCTTGGTGCCTTGTTCAACATTCTCCTCTCTTGTTTGTTGTACTCAGATACGCTCTGTGCTAAGTTTGTCTGTATTGAAAAGAAAACCAAATTTTGAAGCTGATTAAAAGGCACTACTGGGGGACCGGTAAAAACGGCATACTATATTCACATCTCAAATTAGCTAATGTTAGAAAAACACTAACTAGCTAGCTAATCTACATCAATCATTAGCTAAGTAGTTAAGCAGCATTTAGGTAGGGACATGATTTAGGACAGGTCCTCAGAAAGTTCTCCTGCTCGCGGAGCTGTGCTAGCAGTGCCTACATGTACCAGGATGCACTGCACACAAGCTTGTGACACCCAAACTCACTTTGCTGCGCATCACCACCTTGGCCTATTAACTATTTGTTGGCCAAAACTGTTGTTTCATTAACTGAGAATGTTCAACTTCATGTTTATTTACATAAATATTATGAAAACATTAAGTAACAGGAGGACATGCGGATGACACCACAACAATGTATACTAGATCACGTTTTACAAATCTCTCGGGACTTACGCCAGGTGCAGAAACACTCTATGGTCAAAGTAACACAATGTGACAAAAATAGTCATTTAGCACGTGCCCCAGCTACCAAGAGGCAGAATTTCAAGCTAACCTAGTCTTTAGTACACCAGTGACATCACTGTGACATTACTGGAGGCAGGACGAACAACAGATTTCGCAGCAGGAGAACTCAGCTTTCTGTCAGTACAGCACACATTGAGGAATTTATCGCTTTAATTGTTCAATTTACCCTCAGCACTGATTGTATGTATCAAAATAAAAACTATTTCTTCTGCAGAATATTTTGCCCTGTGACAGAAACATTATCATATTTTACATTATTAGGTTGTTGCGTGAATGCATAAATACTTTGGGCTTTTCTCTAAACTTTCCCCTTCATTTGTAAAATATTGGAAAAGTTTATCTCTATGGGTCTCAAACTGTTATTTAAATAAAACCATGTATAATCTTAATCGGAAAATTAACCAGTAACTATGTTGTCTGTCAGATAAATCTAGTGCAATAAAAAGTACAATATTTCCCTCTGAAATGTAGTTATATAGAAGTATAAAGTAACATAAAATGAAACACTAAAGTAAAGTACAGAACCCTCGAAATTGTACATATAGAGCATTTGAGCAGTACAGTAATTGGTTACTCTCCATCACTGCATCAGTGCAGCAGTGGCCTTGAGTCTGTTCACACTGCAGAACTGAATTCTCCCACTCACTCAGAGCAGTGTTTGAAGTAGAGACCAAAAAGCCTTTAAAATATATATAAGTGAAAAGACCCTTAACATCTAAAAAAATGTAAAAAACAATGATGAATCCCACACATTAAGCCAAACTCAGTTCTATTTCTTTTTCTTTTTTAGCTCAGTTCAGTTCATTACAGACTGACTATCACCTAAAATAACCCTCTCAGATAAAAACCTCAGATAAAATGTTTCACCTTACAGTATATCCCAGCTGGGAGCAGATCTGGTACGTGGTGAAAGCAAAATGTTCAACACCGATACAGTTTCTTTTCTACAGGCTCATCGAGGGATTTGGTCTAATTACATTCTGTCACAGCAAGGATTCTTAATCAACCTAATGAGCCTGGTGGTAGCTAACTGGAAAACTGAGATCTGAAAATTCTGCAGCAGAGAAGCAGCTCTTTTATTCTGTTTTTTCTTTATTGCTTCTCCTCGTCCACCGAGCAAGATGGTTCATGTTTCATAGCACCGACAAAAACCTAAAGCTTTGAGTGTTGGATACGGGCTCTTCTGTCCTGAGGTAAGAGCCACTACAGGCTGATCTGGTGCCAACATGCAGTAATATTATAACTCTACTATTCCCCTGCCTCATAAAAGCAGCTCTCTTGGCCAAAATTGTATTCTCATAACAGACAATGTTATTGCTGACTAATATATTGCTGCTAAAAAGTTGCAAATGAAACAATAATCCCTGACATTCACAGACTGTCAGCACAGTATTGCAGTAAAATACTCCACTAGAGTATAAAAAGTGCTATATGAGGTTAATTTCAGTCAACTCAGAGTAAGTGTAATTGTTTGGAAAACTGCTCAAATCACAGCCATAAGACTTATTAATCGAGCACCAGCTGTTAGAAATCATTTGGCGTGTAATTATAATTATGAGGTTTTTGTAGTTAAAATGCCATCACATAAAAGTATGACTAAATGCTATGAGGCTGAGTTGCACCAACAATTCTCATTTTTAAACCCATTAAATTCTTGGTTTAACTTTTTTTCCACTCCATATGTTCTGTTAAAACAGTCTACCAGTTGCTGGGCAAGGCTGGCCACTTTTTCTTACTATGCCTTTTTAATCTTCTATTTATTAGGCCATATTGCTCCATTAATGTAGCCAACGAGTTTTTTCTCAAAGGACAAGAAATTAGAGCTCCTCTCTGTAAATAGGGTAAGTTTTTAGCTAGCTAAAAAACAATGTAATGTTTTGTCAAACATTTGCCCCCTCTTTAAAACGTAGGTCCCAACAACATGCATTTACTCTATAGACTCCCCATAAATATGTCAAAACACCAACATGAGTGTTAGAACATCTGCTTATTTAAACAAGAATCCACAGAATTTATTTAAAAAACAGCAGCTTTTTAAAGCCATATCTATGCTATAATGCCAATAGTTAACACTTAAGAATTTGAAAAATGTTTATATTCATGTATGGAATAGTTGCCACTCATGAAGGCTGGCAGATATATTTTAAAAGCATACCATTTCAGTATAGAAATCACAGTGCTGCATTCACTGCTGGCACCCATTAACAGAGCTTATCCACTCTGCATGACGCAGTATGCTGCTCGAACATCACATTTCAATCCATCCTGTGTTTTATCCCCGCCACTGACGTTGCACGCCAGTGACATTGATGGATGGACCCCTGCTCGATCCAATATGAAGCTCACAATCACATCTGCAGTGTAAGGCAGGCTTACCACAGGTCAAACAGCTTTAAGTCTTTATCGAAATTAGGTCAGAAGATGTGACATGGTCATGATGATACTAATGAGTCAGTTAGATGAAGGAAAGGAAGAACAGGTGGATAGTATGAACAGATGTGAAAGCAGCTGATTTAGGCCTGTTTTGTTTTTGTTTTTTACATCAGTGCTCAGCCACACAGGACACCCAAAAACAACCAAACATATGGTGCTGGTACAACTCCACTACCTGTCAACACATTTAGACTGGGTTGCATCAACAAGGATTCATTTTATGTTGCACCAAATTTTTAAGCTTAAAATTACAGAGAGAGAAAGAAAGAAAGAAAGAAAGAAAGAAAGAAAGAAAGAAAGAAAGAACAATTACATTTCAACCTCAGTTCAGTTTTTGCTCTGAACCTGGATTAAATGTGTTGCACCACAAGTTTAAACTCCAATTTAAAATGTGATCCAGTATTAACTTTAAACTTTGACTTGACTTTCTTTTAACCTTTTAAGCTAACTAGCAAACAATATTTTTTGTTTGTTTTTAGCAAGCAAACAAGCAACTTTTACTAGCTAGCAAACAATGTAAGTTTTTAATGTTAAGGTTTACAGGAGTACAGAACAGCCAAAAGTCAGCCACTAGTTACTTACTAGTTTGGTTAAGCAAGCATCTCCATATTGAACTTTATTAAACTTCAGTTTGCATCAACAAATGTGGATTTATTGCGCAACAGAGCTCTGCTCAATTTTAAATCTGGATTTACTCATTTTAAACCTAGTTTTGCTAAACTCTGATTAGAACTAATCTTAGATTAAATTAATTAGTTTAATCTAGATTCAATCAGAGTTAATTAATTGATGTTACAACCCACTGTCTGTGTCTAAAATCTTCCAGCGCGAGACTGAAATTATTCAAATGAGTGTTTTTACACCATCCAGTGGACACTGTCAAAAAGTCCTGGTGAAATAAATTCAATGACTGATTTTAATTTCTGACACATATCACAGGTTGAAAG
The DNA here is from genome assembly GCA_027495735.1 of Lutjanus campechanus. Classification (NCBI taxonomy): domain Eukaryota; kingdom Metazoa; phylum Chordata; class Actinopteri; order Lutjaniformes; family Lutjanidae; genus Lutjanus; species Lutjanus campechanus. Next base: position 13,731 of record JAJHUR010086042.1, on the reverse strand, counting down.
CAGCAGCACACCATTGAGTTAAGTAGAACACGTACCCATCACACTATCTGTATTTTATATTAATACCTGCACACTCTATATGATACTTCAGGGGCTGATACGGATACTAATTATTATTCATCAAGGAAACTGATAACTGATATTTGCAGTAAAAATTAAACTCTTGGTATCAGAATTTACAAAACATAATAGAAATTGGAAACTTGACATTCCCAACTTTTCAACAATCAACCAATCAAATAGTGTTGTGGGCAGGACATTGAGTGAGACCACAGACAGGTGACTATAGACAGAGAGAGGCAGATGCATCACAGCCAAAGTAGCATATTTTTAAATTAATTTATCTCATCAGCAATCTGATATGCATATAATCATAAAAAGTTAAAATGATAATTGGTCTGTGACTAACCTGAGTTGATGCTGCCTCTAACTCAGTCCATGCCAACACATACACATAAACACAGTTTAGTATAAATGGCATCCTGGGCCTCTCTGCTTCTTTCAGTTTACCTTCAGAGATGGGGCAGGTCAGGACCTGAGTGCTGTACGAGCTGAGAGGAGCCACTCGGGCTGAGTGCTTCTTCATCCTCCACTGGGGGCACAACACACTGTCCTTCCCTGAGAAGTGTGTGTGTGTGTGTTTGTGTGTGTATATATATATATGTGTGTGAGTGTGTGAGAGAGAGAGAGAGTGAGTAAGTGTGCCCGGGCTGCTGCTGCTGCACGCTCAGCAGCTCCTCCTGCTAGCTCCGTGCATCCTCAGACTCCTGACTCCTCCGCTTCTTCTTCACGCTCTTGATTGGCCCCCCTCCTCCCAGATCTCTGTCAACTCTTCTGTCTTCTTCTTCCCAGCACTCACTCCAGTCCTGAGTCTCTGCTGCTCTCCAGCCCAGCGCTCTGTTACTGGTGCTCTCTGTCTGTCTGTCTGGATAGTGACACAGCTCAGTGGAGATAGCTCAGTGGAAGTGCACTGAAGTGGAGACTCTACTGTTGCACTGTCATGCCGTGATCCAGCGCTGCCACTGTCTCCAAGGGAGACTGAGCTTCAAGTGTGTGTGGCATGGCGCAATCACTCCCCTCATCTCTTTCTATCCTCCCCCTCCTCCTCTTTTTTCTCTGTCTCTCTCTCTTTCCCCTCCTCTTCTGCTGCTCCACAAATCAGCAGCTTTGTTTGGAAGGTAACCAAGCAGCCCGGGCTAATTATGCTGTGTTAGCTGCTGCCCCCTCCTCCTCTCCTTCCTCCTCCCCTCTCTTTTTCTACCTGACCAGGCTCTTCTCACCCCTTCCTCTCTCTATATATACTCTTGTCCTCTGTCTTCCATAGCCTCACTCTCTTCTTGGCACCTCTCCTGCTCTTCACTACTCCTTGAGAGTCAGAGCTCTCTCCTGTTGCTTTCACCACTGCAGCATCGAGCCATGAAAGAGACAGAACTATCACAAAGACATGGTCTCAGTTCTACTGTATACAAGTATTTAGAAGAGCCCACACTCACACTAATGTTACAAAGGTACACTACTGTCATAAGCTACCGAAATGATGAATCCAGCTCAAACTTTTTTTTAAAGGAATACATTTAGTATAGATAAATAAAGGCAATACAGTACTCATGTTTATATTGTACTGTAACCAGTAAGCAATGCCTTAATTTTCAATGGTGGGCTGGATCAGATTTCTGTTCACCTGTGACCAGTGCACTGACTTATGAAAGATGCTTTTGGGTCAAAAAACACCAAACTGACAGAAGGACCAAACTCAGAGAAAAGGTTGTAATGACAAATCCACTTCAGCACCATGGACAGTGCCATGGATCTATCAGTACACAGCAGTGTTATGTTGCAGATATTTCAGAGCCCTGGTCAGGGCCGTAGAGTCTAACTTCACAAACCTCCGTCATATAAAGCAGTGGCTCCCAGACTGGGGACAGTGTAGAGCCATGGCAGAGGGGAGCGTGGATGACCATGGGAGAAATATAGAGTGATACAATGTTATATGAAGGCAAGTTCACCTTCTCCATGGCGAACACTGTTCTTAAGTAAAATGCATTTGTACATAACTGGACTATTTTTCTTGTGTGTGATTTAACAGCATTACTGTACCACATTTCAGAGGGAAATATGCCACTATTTATCTCAACTAATCCATCTAATGGCTGGTAGTACATGCAAAAGATCCAGCGAGCTTGGAATATATTATGCTTTGTTTGACTTTAAACTTGCCAACAGTTGTTAGACCTGGCAGCGTTCAGATCACCTACAACATTAAAGTGCAATATCAATAACAGGAGACTTTGAAATGTAATGTCCAGTGAAGAGGCACTACAGGGGACGAGTCAAACTCACCAGGGTTCAGTCCTGCATCAGAAACCCTGTACTAAATGTTGGAGTCTGTAAGTAGCTGTTATAGCCAGAAGGCTTAGTGTTAATTACTCACTCTGGAAGTAACAACAAATCATTTCTCCAATATGTGACAATAACAAATGGTTATGGTTGAAGGAAAAGGCTCTGCTTTATGAGTGAGCTCTTTAGAAATCTGAGCAGCCATGTGGATTCTGCTGGGAGAACTATTCCCCTCCTAATAAACATAGAGTGCATTTACATGTATCTTAGAATCCCAGTTTTGAGCCTTATTTGATGATATTCAGGATATGGTGCTTACATGGAGCATAACAAACCTGGTTATTAATATTTCTGTACACATCAGTGGTTCTCAAACTTTTTTCTGGCATGCCCCACTCCAGAAAAACAGGTCATGCCCTATACACCTTTTTTTTTTTTTGGTTTGTTTGTTGTTTGTTTTATCAGTCACTCACAATAATTGTGGAAGCAACTAATAATAAAAGGATCCAAGTTGAATGTTAGTGAAATAAAGCTCAGTGTGACAGCATCAGCAGCCTCCTGTCTTTTTTTTATTTTTATTTTCGCTGCATAAATCATATTTATTCAACTTCATTTCAACAACTTCACTTCACTTTCACTCCATTTTTTCCCCCTGGTCATCCATGCCCCACCTGCGCTGGCTCTATGCCCCACAAGTAGGGGCCCAACCCACAGTTTGAGAACTACTGCTATCCATGATCATAACAGTATTCAGGTTTCAGGCGTGTCTTGGAGTAAAGTAAAGTTTCATCTTTCTGAAACCAGGATAATCTGTTTACATACTCCAAAAACCTGATCATAATCACAATACTATTGTGCATGTAAATGTACAGATACATATAAATCTATAAATCAATCAATAATATAAATAAAATAGCACATAAGTATGGTGTGGTGGTTGATCAAGCTGCAGCAAGCAGACAATATTGGCATGAGCATAATAGCAAAGTAATAGTTAGACGTGTCACATCATGTTGGTGGCGCTGTGCACCTGCATGAATTTGATTGGTTAGCTGAGAGCCACACAGCTGTGAATGAGCCAGTGATTGTGGAGCATGAGTGAAACAGCTGACAGAGCTTCAGTGTTATGCTTGAAAAAAGATCTTCATTACAAATGCTGTAAGCACTTTTGACTGCCGCTTCTTCATTTTTATTGAAGTAAAAATTTGTGCAGAGGACGCTTACTGTTAATGGGGTGTTTTTACATTAAATATTAATATTGTGATGACTTTAATAAAACTGCCATCACTGCTGCACAGTCACGGGAAACATTCTCATCAGCAGCCGTTGTGGATGTGAGGAGGGTCAGTGTGGGACATGTGAGTCACCTCAGGACTGTGGTCAGGACTTTCCATCTCAAGGAAAGCCCTCCTGCCATTCAATCTCTAGCTGTGGTTTATCTACCTGAACATTTAACGGACCTAAATATTACTCAGGCCTCTACATCAACAACACATCAGCAGCTAGTGTATGCGGTCAGACACATGAGGCCTTGCAGCCTGTAATATAATCTTAATATAACCTATGCCTTGCTATGCTTACCCTCTCGCCAGTAAAATCAATACTAGCCAAGCCAGGAACAGCAGAACTATGACCTGAGAGAAAGAGAAGAGATTGCAATACAGTGCAATGGCCATTTGTCTAAGTTGGTTTGTTATGAATACTAAGAGCTGTTTTGCAGTCATGATTGCTCCAGTATTTCTGTCATTATATCAGTATCACCCTGAGCCCCTCCCTTCCTGCCTGCCTCTACTCTCCAATGCTCATCAGCCAAAGTTCTGGCACGTCTATAGAGAGCATCACAGATCAGAGTACTCTCTGTGCATTCTTCAGGCTGAGAGAGACAGCACAGTTATCGTTTGGCTGTTTGTTACAATGGAAAAATATGCAGGGCCACGTTCCAGTAACACCCTGGTAATATAATTGTTTGAATGCTGAATTCAATATTGAGGAGCTGCTTTGAAAAAGCAACACTCTGTTGTCATTTTTTAGGACAATGCAACCTTATTTCCCATGCATGTGACAGAATAAGTGCAACGCTGATGCAAATGCCATAAGTGATGTCGTGAGAATGAGGCTTGATTAAAATGTTTGTGCACTGGAGTGTGTGTGATGCAAGCATGACTGAGACAAATGTTTGGTCAGGTATAAGCAGGGGATGAGCTGGGGGTATGGATCCCCTGAGATGAGGAGGGTTAAACTTAAAAATAGCCCTGCTGATGAGTGGAGCCAACAGCTAGACAGGGAGGGGACAGAAAAACGATCCAGTCAGCACAGCCCAGGATGCTAATCGCTAGCAGATTAAGGGAAATACCTGGAACATGGGCACTACAGCAGGCCACAGCTCACTCTCAAATATTAGACCAAGTGCTCAGAGTAATTGTTCCTTTCTCTAGTGTGTACTTTATATTTTAGATATAGGTAACTTTAGCTTAAAGAGACAGTTTACCCCTAAAATCAGAAATGTACATTTTCCTCTTACCTGTAGTGCTATTTATGCATCTAGATTTTTTTTAAATCTCAGTTGGAGATATAAGCTGTACAGACATCTGCCTTCTCTCCAGTATGATGGAACTCCACTTGTGATGCTGAAAGCACCATAGAAATACATTTGAAAAACTCAACAGCATGATCCACTTATTCAAAATAATGCATAGAGCTCCGTGTTTGCCATTTTCTCCTCTGCATCTTTCCTGTCAATATGGTTTTCAGACACCAATGTTCTTTGTCTAGATTGTTTTTTTTGGTCCTTTGTGCACCACATGCCAAAGTGCCATCCAGCAACATTATATTTGAGAGAAGGCGGACATCTCTACAGCTGTTATCTTCATAAGCCTGAAACTCACACCAAAACAATCTACACAGATAAATACAGTGTTATGCATGAGCGAATTAAAAGAGTGGCTTAATTGAATGTGCTTACGTTTTTGGTGAACGGTAAACTGAACAGTTCAGTTTTTAATTCATGATCGTGAACATGAGTGTCATTCACTCCTCTCTCAGGAGTGAAAAAGTGAATAACAGCGTTCACATTGTCAGCTGATTAAAACAAAGTGTGATCACAGCAGAGAGTGAGAGTGCACGTGAATATGAACGAAAATATATAAAAACCTTGCAACACCTGATGTTTCTCTATAATTGTGTGGTTTATCAGTGAAGTGTATAAACTACACTGCAGACTGGAGTCTATTATTAGTCAGAACGTTACACACTCATCCTCAAACATCTGTATCTATGGAAGCCCATTTCTGCCAAAAATGATGGGAAAAAGAAGATCCTGTAAAATAATGTCTCACAAATTCATTTTTAAGTTTTGCAGAATCATATCCAACACCAAGACCTGTACATGTTTCACATAACACCACAAGTTAACAGCATCCAAACCACAGCTCAAAAGTGGCCATAAATTTAAATCAGTACCTTTCTAAAACAGTTTCAACAAAAACCAAACATCATGTCCATATATAGCCTTGCTAGGTGTGACTAATGAACAGGAGACTGAGTGTATATAACACAGTGGTATTACTGCACCCCAGATCAAAGCACAAAATACTACAGCATCCTCTGTCTTTACCTCCATAGCAACAGTGAGCCTCCTGTGTACTGACGCACTGAACCAATTCAGCCTCTTTTGTCATTTAGATTAACCAAATGCTCCTCAGTTTATGGAGCAAGCTCCTTTGTCTTTAGTCCATCTCTGTTACTCATCGTGTCTCAGTGAGGAGGACCAGGAGCCGAGGAGGAGGACTGGAGATGAGAGACAGAGGCATGAATGATATCTGCAGCCCATTTTAGCTGTAGTGAGTAAGAGCGGACAGACCATGAATGATGTACTGATCACTGAAGTGTTTCCAATCACTCTACCTCATACCAACTCAGTGTAGTTGGAACATTGGAAGATGAGGACCCCTAGTGGTGAATATGGTGGATAGTATCACAGATGCACAGGCTGAACATTTTTCTCCCAGCAGTGGAAGTGAATGGACTTTTGACAGGGACATTATTGGAAAGAACACGGCTGAATTAGCCTGTCAGGAGGCCCAAGAGTAAAACACCTTCTAAGAAATGGAGCGCAATATTTCTTAATATAGGAGTTACAGAACTGCTGACCTGTGCTCTACCATTGTACTATTGGTCACATGATGTAGCACTGCTTTTTGGGGACTCTATTGTGTATATGTGCCTACCTACAAGTTAGCATTAAGTACAAATCATGCAGCAGACTATACTGTAAAGGACAGCTTAATTATTTGCCTTGAGATCAACCAGTACTCCTTTGCTGGAATACTACTGGTCCTTACCAAGGTCCATCTACAAGCAGTGTTGGGTAGTAATGGATTACATATAATCAGAATTAAGTAACCAGATGACAAAAATAAGTAACTATAATCAACCCACACCACAGTTTTTAAAAAGTGTAATTGGATTCTAATTACATTGTTGACTATATTTTATAATATCTCTTAGGCATGTGATGAGATGGACACTTCATGTCACAATTGTCCTGACCAGAATAACTGCAATATTATTCCAATGACCATAAAACATATGCTTAAAACATAAAATTGCACTGAAACATACTGGACTTTACATCACATTTTGTTAAGAAACATATTTTGAGATATAGATTTGTTATGACTGGAAAGATGTGCCCTCCACCATCTTGTAGGATAAGGATATTCAGGTTTATCCCTATAATGAAAATGTACCACAATCAACTTACCATGAGTTGTTTTTTTTTTTCAGAATCCTCTCTGTGCAATTATCCATTTACAAGGCAATATATTGTTGTTTTTTTTTCTTTTAGCATAATGCTACACACCATGTGTGTATTACAACATGTGTGCAATTATGCTGTGCAATTATTCATATATCTCCATATATCTGTATACATAAAAGGTGTATATAATGTATATAGTCTGTGTGTATAGTAAGAGTTTGTTAATTCATATTTTTATATTTTTATTCTTTTATATTTAATTCTATTTTTATTTTTTTAATTCTGTTTATCACTGACTCCTTTTTCTACCTGTACTTTTTGAGCTGCTGTAACATGAGAATTACTCCTGTGTGTGGGATCAATAAAGTTATCTTATCTTATCTTATCTTATAAAATCATATATCATCCCATCCCCAGCATCTTTAAAATATGGCAGTTTTAAAGTTATGAAACCAGTCAGACCATCTGACCTACAGAGTTTCTTAGACAACTGCTTCACTTTGTGGCAGACCTGGCGAGAAAAAGAACCCTGAGCGAAACTGCATTTTATTTCCATCGAAAATGTTCTGAGATGTAAAAAGAGAAAAAAAGAACATTTGTGGAACTCAAATTATTCTTGTCACGTTCATAAATTGCAAAGCAATCAAACACAACCCCGTCTACAAGACAGGGCCACGTGATGATGTAATAATGCAGCGCCTGTACAGTTGATACTGTAGAGGTGCACGTTTATCAGCATATTTGCAACTGACACACAGCCAAGGCCTTTAAGATCCCGAAGTGTCTTAGCCAGTTCTTCAAATGATAATATTCATTTAATGCTTTGAGCACAAATTTAAAACATGTCAGAGGCTTTAGTTTAAGGTAGCAGCAAAAATCTCAGGGACACTCATCTCGAAGCCAAAGCAAATAAACATAAACAGTCCAAATGGCTACACACCACTGGATATATGTGTCTTTCGTTGATTTGGGCAAAATAACCCTCAACCTTTACTTTTTTAGAATCTAAGGATCCTTTTGGCTTTTGCAGACACAATGAACTGTGTTATAAAAATGTATTTTCATTCTGATTTAAATATGGAGGTAGTAATTAGACTGGGTACAGACGTTCACAGTCTGGGATTTTCCTGGAGAATGTCACTTTGTTGTTGTTGTTGGATTTGCCTACCACAAGATGGCAGTGTTACACTGCTGACAAGACTGTTACTGTGCTCAGGATGATTGAGAGGCCATTACGAAGCTCCCACAATATTGTGCCCTTCTATTATGTAATATTACTTTTGGGTTACAGAAAATTTCTCGCAGGAGAAAACATTCTCAACCATGCAGCAAACTGCTGGACCAGCCAAAATATTTTGTCACTTGACATGCAATACTACGATATACTGTATGACCAATAGCATAATGGCATGAGTACATGTCAGCACTTCTGTAACTCATGTGGAGAAATATTGCACCCATTACTTGCAGGGTGTTTCTGCTCATTCCCAGGAGCATATGAGACTAACAGCACTCCAGGAGTCGCTCAGGCAAACCTCATATCCCATTCGACGCTGGGCTGGTTATAAATAGCCCTGAGTGTGCAGGCATGGGAACGGGACAGTCCAAAATAAGTGCATGCACGTACAGCATGTTTGAGGCAATGTTTGAAGAAGAAAGTGAAAATTCACCTGCTGTTAACACTGGATGTAAATGGTTTCAAAAATGCAAACTGAGTTACCGGTCAGAGCAAGCATGAATGGATCCAGATTTTCTTTGTAAATCTCTGCAGACTTTCTCTGTAAATCGAAGTGCACATAAAAACACACCCCATTGTGATAAATGGTTGTTGTCACACCCTTCCTTCATATTTTTCCACTCAGTGCCTGTCTGTGCTGTTGTCTCGCTGTGATGCCAGCGGTGAACACCACAGGCACGGTGCTGAGTGGGACCGCCACTACAAGTAGCTGTCATTTCTCCTGCATCATCATACCTGTTCACCCAGCGGGGAGCGTGCCAGCGCTACAGACCTTTTCTAAATAAGCTATTCAAAACAAGATACACAGCAAATGATTGTGATGGTTTTTCCGGGAGATGCTGAGGAAGCATTTCCTGCACACTCCATTGTTGTCTGAGGCAGCAGGAGCCAAGTGGGGCTGCTGTTGGAATATGCTGTCGTTTCTTTTTCTGATTTAAAGTCGATTTCACTTCAATTGTTCTTACTCTTGCTATTATCTACATCAGGGGTTTTTAAAGTCTGAGACTGTGGGGCTCCTCTCAGATAATGCTTGCAGAAAGGCACCCCGACTCTAGTTTGCTTGTTTAGTGTCGCTCAATTCCTGAATGTCTATGGGATCATTGCTGTGTTATTTGATCTCATAGACACTCAACAATTGAGCCAAAATAGCCTAATATTGCTGTTTTACATAACTTCAGACAATAATCTTGGAAATAAAGGTCCCAACAGTGTTTTTTTTCTGAGGGGTTGAGATTCTACCAACGTCCATTTGCTTCTGATGAACCCTTTTCTTGAAGAAACGGTTAGTCACTGGTTCTTTGTAAGACTGCAGCCTCCATTAAGAGCCTTTTTCATGCAAAGGACCCTTCAAGGATTGTTGAAATCTAGGATTGTTGAAACTCTTTTGACAAGGGTTCTTTGTGCCAAAATATGGGTTCAAGATAAAACTCTTGAAATACAAAAGATTCCCTGATATAACCCCCTGGGTGGATTCAACATAAAACTGTTGAAATGTATAAAGATTTCTTGGTTGAACCCTTGGTGGCCTCTAGACAAAACCCTTGGAACATAATATATACAATTAGATGTCGCCAACCTCACTAGTTGGTCCCAGAAATACCATTTAGTAGGCTGGCATCTAAAGTCAGCTCTGGGTAAATGAAGATGTTTTTCAGTCTGAAAAGTTGAAGCCTTTAGTGAATTTAAGCAGCATTTAAAATATGATTTGGCTATTGTTGAATGTGATTAACAGCTTCAAATGACTCTCAATACACACAATATATTTTGGGGGCAATGTTTTCCATTATCAATTAATAAATTGTGCTCAATTTTAACTGCTTTCTGAGTGTTTTCTTAAAGTTAGAGTAGTTGACTAGCCTAAATCAAAATTTGCATCTAATCGACAGGGCAGTTACTTCCCAGGATACGTATACATGAAAGGTGTATATAATGTCCTCAGTAGAACCTGGCTAGAACCATTACAGTTAGCACCTTATTTCTAAGAGTGTACACCAAATACATAATAGATGTCTGTCTAAGGCATTTATCACTTTCTGACTCTGGGAAAGTGGGAAAAACAGTAAAATTCCCCAGTACAGTATCACCTAAGTATCTATTTAACCAAATGACACACATTATGGCTATTCTATATCATCATAACTAATGCAATACCGATGTAATGTTTTTTCTTTTCCTTTCACTGAGCCTCCCCTGACACAAGGAGACCCCCTGGGGGGACCCATCTCCCCCTTTAAAAACCTCTGATATACATTGAGCGGTTCAACAGGAAATATTGCACCTTGCTTGTTGAGAATTCATCTTTTTGCTTTCATATCTTATCACTGCACATGTTATTATATCATGACCATGCTATATATATTACAGCCTGGTGGTCCCTGTCACGAAATGTAGTCCAGAATCCCCCTCGGAGGCATCTTCTAATTCACCGCAGATGGCAAGTGGCAATAATAAACTGGCAACAGAATTTTACTAAATATATCATTACCCCACAGGCTTGGCAGGATGAGCCTCCTGTTCTATTTAGGCGCTCCTTTTGTCTTACCCTGTATGGAGAACGATACTCAACAGATTGAGGGACGTGTCATTCTCAACTCAAACTTTACAAATGCGAAAAACAAAACAACATAAATGAATGTGATGCTTCTTGTTTCTAAGAAGAAATGAGGAGGACGGGTGTGCACACGAGCAATTTACTCAGACTCCTTCACAATGACAGCACCAGTGACAGCATGTTTAATAGCTGTGCAAGCAGGAAATATGGTGACAAGTATGCTGCCCTGAGGAATACCTTCTGTTGACTCTGGCATGCACAAGAACCGGTTGATGGATAGATGGAAAAACACAGGGCTACAGATGGCATATTTTATCAGAGAAATGGGAAATGTCTCAAATCAAATCACCCCTCCGCTCGCAGATACACTGGTTTTTATAGGCTTGGTATGGGTGCTATTACAATCCACACCTGCTCCTTATGCCTGAAATTGCATCATACACGACACCCCATCTTTCATTCTCCTCTGCTACAGTCTATAGGCAATGAGATGGGACAGACAGAGGCCTGTCCCCTGGGAACTACGAGTGCAACTAACAATTATCATTATCGATTAACCTGTCAATCATATTCGCAATTAAACTTTTCATGTAGATTTTACGGCATCCATTAATGTCACTGGTAGGACTATAGGCACTTTCAGCTTGGATTTATTTTCTTTCATATTTTTATTGGGCTTTTATGACTTTAATTTGGAGGACCGCTGAAGACATGACAGTAAAGGGGGAGAGAGAGTAGGAATAGCACGCAGCAAAGAGCCAGAGTCAGGAGTCAAATCCACAGCCACTGCAGAGGACTCAGCCTCAGTACATGGAGCAGATGCTCCACCAACTGAGCTACCATGCCACCCAGCTTAGTTTTCTAGCTTCCAACTCTGGGTAGTCAGGGGGTGAGCTAGATGAGTATTTTTGCCACCTAACTCTGTGTTTTGACCAACAAACAAATAAGGAGGAGATACAAGTGGGCATCAGAAGCTTGCACGCAATGCGTCCTGTCAATATAGCACACACTGGGGAATTTATTGCTTCAACTGTGTTGTCAAATGTCTTGTTTTGTCTGACCAACAGTCCAAAACACCACAGAGACTCAGTTTACTATCAGACTGTATTCATATATCAAAGAAAATCAGTAAATCTTTACATTTGAGAAGTTAGAACTACTGATTTTTTGTCATTTTTGCTTTAAACGTGACTAAAATGATTAATTGATTATCAAAATAGTTTTTATATTTTTTTCCATCAATCAACATATTGATTAAATGACTATTTTGTTATAGTATTATGCTGGCATTCACATAGTGGATCCTCCAATCAAGCAACAATAAAATAAGCATTTAGGCCATTTAAACATTTAAAAATAACCTGTGCATGTATTGATCAAAATGTATTTACAATAGTTTGCTATACATTTCAAATAATAACGCTTATTATTCACCTGAGACAACTTAAAATAATCTGTTTGCTCCAACCTTAAAAAATGGTTTGCATAGAGATAAAAAAATTCATGTTAAATTGTATTGATTACTTACATGAAGTCAGCAAAAACAGCTTCTTTTAAAATTTAGGACAACTTGAAATAATTAGGTTGCTCCACCTTCAGAAAACAGTTTGCATGGAGTTAAAGATACAGGTTAAACAGAATAAACTATTTACAGAGTCAACATCAAATATTTTGTTTGATTAATTACTTCAATTTTTTAACACTGATTCAATGTTTTATTTTGTTTTTTGTTTTTTTGGTGTAGTTCTGTCCATATGTCAACCAAAATGACAGAAAGATTCACTTCAATTTGTGTCTGTTGTCAGCTGGCCTCTATATTTGACATAATTAGCAAAAATGTACACAAATTATGATATTATAAGTGTCACTAGAGCCAGAACATCTTGTATTTAACACAATGTAGCAGCTGTTTCAGAGGCCCTTTAGCTGTTAACGTTTCTCTATCTCTTTTCAGTGTTGAGTGTCCCTTGTTAATCAGGTATTCTTCCAACAGATTAATCTGGACGTGTAGATATATTCCCAATTGAAAGTGTGTGATTGCATTCATGGCTAATCTACTGCAACTGACACCCCTGATAAACAGGAGGCAGTTAATGAGAGACAGGCTCATTTCCTTTTCCTCAGCCTCTATCTAAAAATCCATTGAGGTGCTCTCAGCTCATCCAAAAAGAGCATCAGCTGGAACTGTTCTTGATTGAATGAGGCCCCAATCTGCATACACACATTTCCTTCGAGACTTAAAACAAGCTGTGTCAGAGTAATGCATTATGTCACAGAGTACAAGGGTTGAGTAGTAGATCTGGAAGAGAACGTCATAACATTGGGAGTCAGCTCTATCTCTCTTGTAGACGTGTATCTCTTAAGTCATGAATTTGTAGTTGGGCTTTTATGTAATAGCCAGAGGGAGACGTTGGGGAGCTTACGTGACAAGTCAGATTCATTTGGGGTGAAGTGTACCAGCATCTGAAACACAAGAGGCTCACAGATAAGTGCCCTTTTACATTTTTTGGCGGGATTTATTCAAGAAAAGCGACAGTTCGTCCCTAGAATGATGACACAATACTATGAATAGGCCAATTATGTAACACAGAGGTGAGAACCTGTGACTACTAATGCTACAGAGGTTGTGAAATCCTCCTCTGCACACTTTGCTTCATTACCATAAAGACATTTGTAAAACCACTAATTGGCTGCGCACAGTGCATTGCAACGGTTGTTCTGTTCCCTCTGTTATAATCTCACTGGCACTGGTGATACTTTAACAGAACTGGAGGGCAAGATTTCCAAAATCACCCTTTGAACAAAGTGCATCATCAGCTCTCTCCTCCAATCCCAGCCATTGTCTCC
>JAJHUR010086041.1:0-18069 GCA_027495735.1 Lutjanus campechanus | reverse complement strand
GGACACGCACCGTGCAGCCTTGATGGAGACGCTGTAACGTCTGAGCGCAAACAAAGTAAGTGATCCATGTCAGCTTAATATCATGACTTTAAAAGCACCGAATTAACGAATTTCGTTATAACAAAATATGAAGAATTGTAAAATATAATTTCTTTGAGGCTGTTCAGTCAGTCTAACGAAGATCAAGTGTGGCTTGTTCAGTCAATATTGTTCATTATTGATAGTGCTGAAATTATACTTCCTGCCTAAAATAATTGATACCTTGATAATACACTACCTACCAGCCTTAGGGTGGAGCAGCCATTCACTACATGATGTGTTGTGAAATGCACACACATTAATGTGGCGGCTGCAGAGTCGTCGTCGTGGCCACAGCTTATAAAAACTACAAGTTCACTTGGTCACAATGAACGTTAATCTCGCGATAAAAAAAATGACGTCGTTAAAATTGATTTGCGTTAACGCGTTAATAACGCGATATTTTTGACAGCACTAATTTAAATAAAATTAAGGACCGCTTTTAATCCAATTATCCGTGATTTCACTATTAGCAAGTACCAGCAGACACAATGTCTTGAAGGGAACCCGACATCCGCAAGATCGTATAAGAGTGAATATTTAGAGTTTAAGGTTCCCTTCAGACCCAACAAACAGACACCGAGAGTGATGGACATGACAGCCACCGCAGCAATGGCGGTGTTGCAAGATGGCAGAACACACAAAGCAGTCGCCAGATTCGTCGATATCAGAGCAGGAGAAATTTGCGTCCTGGTAACCCAAAAGTTGTCTTAATTTCATACACAATCTAGTAGAAAACAGTTGAGTTTTAGCTCCACTTCCTACATTACCATTTGCTGTTTGCAAGGTTCACTATTAGAAGGTAGGTTAGCGCAACTGATGTGAAATATTCATGTTACAATACCCTCTGCTCCCAGCGTGTGGACAGACTGTTAAACCAAACTCCATTCTAACGGCAGATGTTTTATGATGGGGCCATATTTTTTCACAGTAAAAACTTTGGTTACACAATCAACTAGACTGTTTTCTAATTCTCTCCAATACACAGGCAGAATCAGCACACGCATGATGAAGTGTTTGCCCCAGCCATACACTACACGTATTGACTGGCCCGGCACTACAGCCATTGTTTTCATCCCATGACAGGTGAAGCAGCTTTTGCAGTTCTGAGTGCAGAACCTTTTTTCTGTTTTATGCTGAATAATTAATAAAGTAATGTAATTATTCTAATTGGTGAATTATTTTTTCAGTGAATAATATCTAATGAGTAATTGTTGTAAGTCCCAACAATAATAAGCTGAATATAATGTATCGGAGAATGTCGTACTTTCTTTGGCTATTGTTCAGTCCAGTGTTCTAAAGTGGTGTTCAAGGTGTTATGTGACTAACCGGTGTTTCCATACACAACATAACCTTGTTGTGCCTTCAGGAGAGAAGGCAGCTCATACTGTGTGTATGTGTTTGGGCAACACACACACACACATGCACAACGAACTCACACACCCACACACACTCAGACATACAATAATATCAGCGCACTGCATTGTCTCTGCAAAGTTCTGTGATGTTCGTAAGTCAAGTCAAGTCAAGTCAACTCAAGGCGAACAATCAGACAGCATTACAGTACGAGACTGAGCTTTGTGAGGTGAACCCCATCCCAGTTTCCTGCCACATTAACCTGTCTGACTTTGTATTACGGTAAGCTGATTAAGCCACCGCAGGTGTCCTATTTAAGTGTTTGTTTCACTAAAACTTCCTCCACACGGGTGCCTCTGAGTCTTGTGAGTCAGTCAGCCCTCAGCAGCTGAGTGACGAGTGGTGTCTGTGCCGAGAAATGTCTTTTATGACAAACACGATCATGCCGTGCAGAGTCGTTAAACAAGACAGTTGAGGCATTTCACTACCTATCATGACTAGTGCCAGCCAAAAATGAGTGAAGTTGTCCTGGATACTTTTGTGACGTACGTACGTAGGTAGGCTATCGGATTTACACTGGTACTGTAGGTTCTGCCTCCAGGAAATAGCCATTGCTTGCATTGCTTGAGTGTGACATTGAGAAAACGTTCTCACATATTCAGCTTTTATATGTTGCCAAACCAACTGTTATCCATATAATTGGAAGCATTACAAGATTTAACACTGTTACAAAGTCTTCCAATATAGTTTGACAAATTTTGGCATGTTTTACTCAACTGTAAGTAGTCCAGGTGGTGTGACTGATTGATACATGTTTTCCCCTCGGGGCCTATGGCAGCTGCACGCTGTCACTGCTGAGACTGTTGAGTGTCAAACCTCTATAGAGTGCTGCCGGGACGACATATTTTTCTAGACCAGCCTGGTTGTTAGTATTGCTACGTTTCCCTCCACAAAAAGCCAATGGAATTTTTCCATTGGATTAGTGCAGAAAATAAGCTCTGTGGTGAAAAAATACTTAGACGTTTTTGTTCAGCGGGATGACGACTTTACATAGCCTGTAGTCCCATTTAGCCAGTTATTACCAATGTAAGATGAGTAAAAGCTTCAAAATTAAGGAGTGGGCTATTTATTGACATATGTTACAAAAACTGAAAATCAATTAATGGAGAAACATGAAAGACCCTAGCATTCAAAAATGAGTGCAGCGGTCCAAAAAGCGAGTTGGAGCCATACACGGTATAGAGGGGTGAAGCCACGCCCCTTCAAGCGACCACCATGGGAACTTATCAGTGGTGAGAGACAAATTATTTTTTGATCCTGTTTGAATTGTGCCACGAATTACACATAGGATGTTTGTCAGTTTAAACGATAATTTTACAAGTCAAGAAAGTCGCCGTTTGTCATAAGTATGACTGTTAAGTTACGTAATTAGAAAAACTACACACTCAGAAGTCGCGTGAGTGATGTCATGACTTTCTCCCTCCAAAAGTTAACGTTAGCCGCTGAAGCTAAGCTGGAGGTAGGATGTAGTCCCACAACGGGTGAGAGAGACGTGAGAAAGTGAGCTAGACAAGCACATTATACCACCTATAAGTTGATCAACTACTTATAACAACTGTCAATTGTCTGCCAATGTAAATCCCTTTATCCCAAAAACAAAAGCCCACCGAAAATACACACTGCCTGCCACCTGCCACCATTAAGCTGAGTTAAAAATCAATTGATTTAATATATTATTCCACTCAAATACCAGCATATCATGTGGCCTGAAGCACCCAGTACTCAAAAACTCAATACATTTCTAGAGTTCCAGACCTACCGAGTCAACATAACACTTGAAGTTCCAGGCACTAACCATGACTCATCTTGATGGAAAAAATGACTTGAGCGTTCTCATGACGTACTAAGTCATACCATAATTCAAATTCTCTTTGTGATGAATTTTCATGTATTTATTTTGTCTGCCAGTCGTCTGCTTGGGCACAGCGGAGTATGTAGGTAATTAGAAGACTGAGAGTTGCACTGGGCCTGCAGTTGGTTCTTTAGGAAGTAGCAGTGACTCATCAGAAGCTCGCTTCCTGCTTCTATAAATAGCCAGTTATTCACTAGCTTGAACATGAGGTACCAATCAGAAGACAGAACCATGTCTTTCGTACTTATTATGAACCTAAATATCAGTCTATAGCTTGTTTCTCTCCAATGAAACAGAGAAGAATGGTTTGTACTTTCCAAATCCAATGTTTGGCTTGAATCAGATCTTTTTTAACATCAAAGTTAAGGTGGAATGTGAAGTTTGAAAAAGTTATATGGACATTATCTGCAGTCTGAAGCCTGGTCAAGGTAATTCATGAATTTGTTTTTTTTTTACTTTTCCCTCTATAGGCCAAAGTTTAGTTACTCCCTTTTAAAAAGTTCTCTCTCTCTTGTCTTTCCAGCTCAAGAAGTTTTTAGTCAAGGTGTTACTGTTTTGTCTTTGCAAGAAAAAAAACAAATCTTTTTAAAGCTCTCAAAAGTGATCAAATTTAACGTTCTGCAAGTCTCAGGTACAGGCTGCTCCATTCTCAAGTACGCTGAATAGTTCACATTCAGAGCCAAAATTTCACATGAATGCAAATTAAGAACAGTGACATCTTGAGGCCGTGCCACTTTCTTACACTCTAATGCCTGTCGTGTGAAAGGAACGAAGGGAACCTGGAGGGAGAAGGAGAGGAATGAGAGGAATGAAAGACTGCGGGGCAGAGGGAGAAGGCCACGGTGCCCAGGGTTTGTGGATGGGCGTGCAGCAGGACGGCCAAACTGATGAGACACGCCAGTGAAGGAAGTGAGAAAGAAGAAGGCTGGTATTTTTCCAGGGAGGCTTCCTCTGCACGTGCATGCACACACAAAGGCTGCTAACACACACACACACACACACACACACACACTCCTCTCAACTCTCTCGTTTACTTTCCTGGTCATATTTTCTTTCCGTCCTTATTCCGGCTGCACTTTATTTTACAGTACACTAATAAGATGTAACAAGCGGTGCACGGTCTGAGTAAATGGTAAATTCTTCTTTATTACACAGTAATAGACCATTATTACACTTCCTCAGAGGGTAAAGAGAGGGACACATTACAACAGAACTGCACTGTAAACTAAAGTGAATTCACGTATCTGCTACTTGAGACACACAAAACACAATCGACGTAGTAGGCGAGCCCAGTGCCTACCTCTTTGATCAAATCACATTATCTCTCTACAGTATTACAATAAGACTGTGCAGTCACCTACAGACAAAATATTCCGCTACCTGAGATAATTTTTTGCCTTAACTTGGTAAATCTGGTTCACATATATTGTTTTTAAACTAACAGATATGTGATTTCACTTTAGAGTTTTCACGTTTTTACGGTACATTCTGTTGCAGTGTGTTCCAATGGGAAAGCAATAACTTTAGTTTGCTATACAATTAACTAAGATTACAGTACAGTTCTGTTCTAAAGTGTCCCAATAAGAGAGTCTAATAAAGGTCTGAAAGTGGGAAATAATACACTTTAGTTTACAGTACGATTCTGTTGTAATCTGTCCCTAATTATCCTTTGTGACAGTAGGAAATAACACATTTTACTTTATAGTACAGTTCTGTTCTAATGTGTCCCAATAAGATAATATAATAAAAGCCTAAAAGTGGGAAATAATACACTTTAGTTTACAGTACGGTTCTGTTGTAATTTGTCCCTAATTACCCTTTATATCTGTAGGAAATAACACATTTTAGTTTACAGTACTGTTCTGTTTTAATGTGTGCCAAATCACCCTATAAGAGAGTCTAATAAGGCTCTAATAAAGGGTCTACTGTCTAATAAAGAACATTTTATTTCTAGCTTTCATCTGATTTGATAGTAATATGATATATTTATTAGTTTACTGTGAAATAAAGTGTGACCTGTGTTCCTCCACTGTCCTCCTCGCCTGCGCTTCTCTCCACTTGCTTTCCCTCTCTCTCCTCTCTCGTTCCTTTCTTTCTACTTTTCCATCCCGGCCTTGCCTCCTCACTCTTTCCATGTCTCCTACACTCCCCCTCTCCCTTTCTCCCTCAATCCTTCCTCGCTCACTCCCCATCCCTCCTCGACACCTCCCCTTCAGTCCCCATCTGCGGCCCTCGTCAGCCGCGCAGGCCAGACAGGCACCAAGGGCAAGGAAACATCCTCCGGTGACGCCTCGCTATCGCACACACACCACTGATATGACAGCGTTAGACTGCAACAACATCTGAGGAAGGGACTTTTGTTTTCGTGCGTACAGTATTATGAGCATCTCGAGACAGATCTGCGTGCTAACATGCGCGTGTGTTTGTGTGCGCGTGCTTGGATGTGGAGGAGACTGCATCCTGGAGGCCATTTTGAAAGCAGCTGCTCATGGGCTGTTTGCTTATGTAAGCCTGTACTGTAAAACACAGGAGAACAAGAACAAACTGGCTGGCCGGGACAAAGGCCCTGCCCTCGCTGCTGCACTGTCAGACGTGTGTGTTTTCCTGTCTGTCTGCATCTAGGAGACGCGAGATGATAGAGACAGAAACTGAAAAAAAAAAAAAGAAAAGAAAGAAAGGCCGAGTCCTCCTCTGGAGATTAAGATACCGCCGGGTCATGCTGTACAGGACTGGTGTGCTGCAGATGAGGGGAGAGATGAGCCCTGCTGCGCCCCGGTAGCCCACCTGCTGCTCTCTGGCCCTCATCTACTGCCGCTCTGTCGTACAGCACACAGTCTTGCACAAGACTCTACGGGTTGCACAAGCCGAGCGAGAAAGCAAAAACAAGATAGCGTTACAGGCGGAGGGAAGGAGAGTGAGAATACAAATGAGAGAAAATCACACAGAAGTTTGACAGGGATCCTCAAGCTCAGCCGTTCAAACTGCTTTGACTGCAGCTGCTGCCCGGGAAACTGCAATCACAATCTGCTTCCTTCTTCTATCATGAGCTATGTATCCTAATTATAGGGGAGACCAGGGATGGTTGTAACACTTGTTTGAGCATCAGTAACTCAGCGGTAACTCAAAACGAACTATTTAAAGTGACAAAAACCACCTTCTAACAAAAATCATTGGTAAAGGGGAAAAATATGTATTTTTTTATTTTGGGGTGAACTGTCCCTTTAAGAAAGTCAACAGAGAGAAGGATTTGTTAAACTTTGTTAATGGTTAATAATTTGTTTGTAAACCATCAGAAAACATTGTGTGAAAAAGGTTAAAATGGCCTAATAAATGCTTCATAAAGCGTGTATGATCATTGCTTGGCTTTTTGACTGTAAAATAGCTTTTAACTAACATTTAATTAACCATCAACTTTGCATGCATCAATATGCATGTGTCACATAAGGGTTAAATCAATGTCACAGTTGTGGAAAATGTAGATAACTGCCCCTGGGGTGCACGCTTTGTGGGCCCAGAACTGACACTCTTGACCCACACTCTTTTTGCCTTGAGTCAGCAAAGTGTTCCATGCACACGATAATAATCATTTTAATGAACTGTTACAACTGTCCGCACCCCAAGCAACCGTTGCGTGGCTAACTGTTTTAGCATGTGAGAAAACAAAGCATTACATCAATTCATTAAAGACAGAATGCTCTTTTAAGTTCCGTAAGGCACACTGTTGTAACTACAATGCAAAGAATGCAAGGCAAAATTAACCCTGATTATAAAAATACTGCTTAAATTAGTTTTTTGTTACAACTAACCCAAGGTTACAACAGTCCCAGGTCTCCCCTACGATACGAAATTGCACAAATTGCATTTAAAACAAGTAATTCTGGTCGGAGTGGAACTGATCTGTGGCGAGGTTATTCTGGCCACAAAGAATTTTCTCCAGTATAAGTGGCTGCACATGACAGTCATTTCAGAGATCAAAGAAAGCCACTGTGTTTTATTTCCCAGAATCTGAGACAAAATAAACCAGGAGAGACTCTGCTCGCAGGTGACTCTCGTCCTGTGTTCTTGTCTTGAGAGATGCTTTGGTTTTAGTTGCCAGGGCTGTTTGCACTGTGTGCAGAGACAGTTGGGCAGACCAGGCTAACTGTCATGTTGCATTATCTCCTCCAGTGTTAGCTGACTCCAATTTACCCCGAAGGAGAGGTGGTTACCTACCAGCAACCTCCACGCACAGAGAAAAGAACATGCATACACATGCAACATGTGCAGACCGAGATGCACACACTCACACAGCGGCGCACGCTTGACAAGCAATCTCACTGTCTTTGTCCACCTTCATTTCTTTCTCACCCTCATTTCCTGCTCTTGTGTCTGTATTGTCCTTTCTCTTGTCCCTTTCAGGCCCAACAAGAATGAAACTAGCACGCACTAGCTGGTGGATACGCTAAGCTAGACCGCTCCTCGCCAGCAGGGAATGGCCACACCCTGTATAACCCATGTAATGTGACAGTTAAGGAATTTGCTGCAGGCTAGCCACAAATTCTTGCAGCCTGAGTCCGAGATACTCGAACGTCACTTGTGGTGTAAATAAATTGTGGAGTGGGAGTCAGGCTTGCTGAAAACAGTTTTCAACATGTTGACTCTCACAGCTGCTTAAATAAATGTTTTGCATTTTTGAAATACTTCTATTTGTAAAGGAGGGGGGCAAGCAACCCATCAGAGGCTCATAGTGATTATATAATTTTACTGTGGGATTCTACTCCTTACTTTCTCTTGTGATATAGATATCAATTTCCAGGTTTTTTTTTTAAATAGGGCACTGACTTATGCAGGGGTGGCATGCAGCATGTGCACGCATGCATATACTGTACATTAATGTACCATTTCTCATATCTGCTTTAATAACTTTACAGTATAATAACATTACAGTATCTTACAGTTTCTTATACATGTGTTTAAATTTGTATTTCAAAGCTAAATAGTCCTAATAATCAGTGCAGCAGAGTGACACCATTTAAAGCTTCCAGACTTTGTTTTGTAAGTCCTCAAAAGGAAACTGTACATTTCATTGTACATCTTTCCTCAAGCTGTGAGACTCCATCATGAAAAATACCTTTAGTTTTATGATTTGTTACTTAAATAATTTGTTATATGCTAAGTTAACGTTGTAAAAAATTAATGTAAGCTACATACGGTACAGTTTTGAGAAGCGGTAAGGAGTACCAGCAGGGAAGCTAAGCAATATTGGATCAGCATTTAGCATTTTATTATTCATGTGTAGCTATTAACTCCATGGGTAAAATCAGCAATTTTGCTTTGCAGAACAATGGGAGTTGCCGGTTCACTGCCGCCTCAGTCTGTTGGTTTGTTTTTGCTGTTATGTGACTTCTGTGTTTTAAAAAGATAATTTGTAGTCACCAAAGTCACACAATGACACAAACAAACTAACACACTAAGGCA
Source organism: Lutjanus campechanus (assembly GCA_027495735.1). Taxonomy (NCBI): domain Eukaryota; kingdom Metazoa; phylum Chordata; class Actinopteri; order Lutjaniformes; family Lutjanidae; genus Lutjanus; species Lutjanus campechanus. The sequence continues at coordinate 9,266 of JAJHUR010086041.1, read as the reverse complement.
GTAGCAAACCAGCAGCCCCTGTGTTCTGCAAGATAAAATTACTCATTTTGCCTATGGAGTTTAGTTGGTTTGGAGGGAGCAACATTTGGCTAATATTACGTCAGTTTCCCATTGGCAAAACCTGTCTAATGGCAGGGTAAAGCGGTGAAAATATTCTAAATATAGTGTACATGTAAAATGATGATGAGTTATTTTAAGTAGATCTTTCTAAAGTGGCTAAAATACCTTTAGTTGTTGTCTCTGTCCACAACAGTACATAGCTTAGCTTCTGTGCTGGTGCTCCTCTCTGCTTCTCCAAACTGGGCGTGCTGACCACCATATACAGTAATACACTGACTGTCAGTAAGCACCTCACACAACCCCACATCAAACAATCCAAACTATCTCTTTAAGTTGCTCTGACTTTGCCCGCTTCACCTCGGAAAGGTACGACACAACATCAACTGAGTCACCTGACCGGCGAAGTCTAAAGACATCACAAAGTACAAACATGCTGTGCAGCTTCAAGAACTTGGAAAATGTAAACTTTATGCGTTTTCACCTGATCTCCGGTGTGGTTCAGTATAACTGATAACTGATCTTTTCCTTTTCGGCTCAAATGTAGAAACCTGAGCTTTTCAGTCCTGTGCCACAAGTCAAGAGAAAAACAGCAGCAAGAATGCGGATGATATCACATTTTCAAAAAGAAAAAACATTCAGTATGAAACTGTATCATTTTAGTCCAGTTTAGTCTCTGTGCAGGTTCCCAAGGTTGCCAGTAAAACTGGGGCAATTTGCTTTTGTGTTTTTCCAGCATCGGTGGTTTCCTCATACTTTCTGATGAACTTGGAATTAACAGCTGATCAGCTCAGATTTACACTTAACATTTAATCTACTAAAGCTGAAAGCTTATACCAACCCGCCCCTGTTGAAGCCTGGCACACAAAGAGCAGAGAGGACATTTTTGAAAGCACTTATTAGAAAACTGCATTGTATAAATCATTGTTTAAAACTTTATTTATTTATTATAATTTATGGCATTAAATATTGTAGCGTGATACACATTTTTGTACATTATTCTTACATTTCTTACTTTGCTATTTTATTTTTCTTCCTTTGTTTTTTTTTATATATATTGCTGTTAATGCAATGTTCAATATTTTCTTATCCGTATTAGCTATTTCTGATCATTTCTCTATGCTTTTATATTTTTCTGTTCTTGATTCCATCTGTAGCGTGACCAATTTCCCCCTGGGGATCAATAAAGTATGATTTTGATCCTGAAATGTAATTTAACAATTTAATCCAATTTAATTTAATTTAATTTAGCAGTTCAATTCTTCGATTAGTTTCAGAGTTACTTGAAGAGTTTTATAAATATGCATTCTTTCCCCTGATGCTTTGATACTTGTATCATGTTGCTGCATATTTCACCCACAGTCGACCCGAACATGATTTTTGCATTTTCAGATTGGGCAGGATGTCAGTCCTGCATGCATGACGCACAACATGTGGCTCATTGTCAGTGATCAGGTCATCAATCGTCCATTGACTTCTGGACCCAAAGCAGATACAAAATAAATAATCTGTGTCAAAAGTTTTTTTTTGAAATGATCTCTCAGATAACATTCAGCCAAGCTTACTTATGTAATCATTATGTGCACAAACACAAGATTCTATTTTGGGGCTATTTAATGGGATTTCATCGCTAATAAGTTGCAGCATTAAATGAACGTTAAGCAGGATACAATGGCGCTATCAGACGGGCCGCAATCCAAGGTGAGCACCCACACAGGGGCTCAGAGTCCAAACACATGGTACACAGTTCACATGAGCTGATGCTAAACACATGCTGAACACAATGTTCCTCGTACAATTATTAAGTTTTGTATTATTCATTGTTTTGTATTCAGTCATCACTTCAGTTCAGTTTACTTTCAGTTAGTTTCCACAGTGGGTTTGCTCATTTCGGTTGAGTTTTTATTGCTTGAAAATGTTTAGTTTTATTGATTTTAGTTTCAGTTTTTTGAAATCATAATATGGGAGGTATTTGTTAGTGGCAAGATTTAAGAAGTTCAGACTACAAACACAACGTTTCAGTCTCAGTGCACAAATTCTCGTCATACTTGTGTTGATTGATTGATCAAGACTTAAGTTAAAGGCATTTGTTGTATATTTCTATTTCATTTTAGTTAGTTTTGTGAGTAAAACATATCGTTTCAGTTAGTTTTCATTTCCTCTAAAGTCTAGCTTATATTTTTGTTTCAGTTCATTTTTTTTTCACACCTTGTTTTGCTTTTTGCTTTAGTTTTAGTTAAAGGAGAAATCTGTAACATATTTTCTGTCATAAATGATAAAATGGTCATTATATGTCATCAGAGATTGGAAACATGTTAAGTTGTAACACTGGCTTCTGTGACAACAAAACAGCAGTGAGCCTTCACAAACTTAGAGTTCAAATTAATGCCGAATGTTCGCAGAATGTGTTAGTGTCTGTTTATGATTTGTAAGAAATCATTAATAACCTTCCAGAAGAAGTAGATGCTTATAACGATTAAATTGAGCAAAATCTTAATGGGATCTGGCAGTGTATATTTTCAGAGCAGTGGGCTTTTGTTTTATGAATGTTATAAACAGCTAATCAGCTTACAGTGGAGGACTCGCTGTCACTTGTTATTGTCAAATTACAATGTTGCGCTTGTCTTGCATTCCTGCAGTGCTCCTGCAGCCTGCCTGAGTTTCCTCGAAGTCTGGGGAGGAAGGGAAGGGGCAAACAACTCGTTTCAACCACAGACCAGCGTTTCCCAAACTTTTTTCCAGGGGACCCACTTCTTAAAAATGACAAACCATCACGACCCAATTTAGGCCCATTAACAATAACTAACAATAAATCTTGGGAAGAGTTAATTCGTGCATAAATAAACATTCCTGACCATTTTTTACCACCATTTCTGCATCACCTTGCATTATCTTGATGCATTTTATTGAAATACTTCATGAATGAGAAATACATTTATTTATAAGTTAACAGACCATCTTTTTTATTTTTATTTCCTCTAGTCAGGAAAACAATTTTAGCCATTTTCCTCCATAGTGTTTTATTAATTTGGGGACCTACATAAAATCTTCCATGACCCACCTGTGGGTCCCGACTCGACCCATCCCGACCCGAGTCTTTGGAAATGACTGCCATAGACTGTATATTAAACAGGATTTCAACCCATTTCCTACTTCTGAAAATGGAGACAGAAGAAACACTAAATTTGAATCAATACTTAAAACCTTTTTAACTAGTTCTACTGTTTGCATTCTCGTGCACATGACTGTACACAGGGGCTGCTGTCCTAATTGTTTTTTGTATTGTTCTCTGCTGTGGCAACCTCGCTCCTTATCCATGTGTAGAGTGGAAAGAATTACAATGGAGTCATATATCAACAGTGCATAAATAAAGTTTCTATCATTGCAAGCAGTTATAACTAATCAGTACACCATGAATGCTCAGTTTGTTCATGTCTCTTCACCATAGAGTCATGTGACATGAAGTAACCTTTGTAACACATTTCATAACTGCAGAATTTCTTCGGAAGATGATCTCTTCTTTCCTCAGAAGTGCAAGTGAAATTCAATGGAGAGGAGAGGATGAGTACTGAACATGCAACAGATTAAAAAACTTAGTCAAGTGCCAGCATGTTTAACTGCCCCTTTACATCTGCACAGTATTTATGGACACGCGTGTGCCGAGTCCAATTTGTGTGACTCGGCAGATATCTATTTAAACTGCCAGCTTAATTTATTCCCCATGTGCTGAGCTCTAATTTTAAACGGGGTGCTAAATATACAGACAGTTTCCAAGCCAAAAGCAGAGATAGCTGCGTCATTGTGTCTGTCAGAGCAGAGTCAACCCCTGGAGGAGCCCTGGCGCGTGGAACGTTCCCGGGGCAGAAACCTTGTTGATGCTACCATCTGCTGGCCGGCCGCCGCGGCAGAGCCGGGAGGAGGTCTCCATGGCGACATCAGATGACATGGTTGGGTAATTTGGATGGGCAAGTAGGTCGAGTGATCTTGATAACGGCATCATTGTAAAACCAGGTCACGGGGAAGCAGACAGACCTACAATATTTAAAGGGTTGTGGCTGTGAAGCTGCAGTGAAGAATGACGTGAACAGAACAATGCAGTGGTTTTACTTCCTGTTGTTGCTGACAGACGGTTTGTCTTTACTCTGCTTTACCTTTTATTCCAAAAACCACATTATTACTGTGGAAGCAAGATGTCTTTTCTCACTCAGATTTCTTCCTGAGTTAACTTTTTCTTTTATTAACATTTGCTATCATAAAGTTGGCTAAATGCATTAATTATTAATACTCTTATTAAAATAATATTGCTGTAATCCCAATGAATGTAATAGCTTCTCTTGGGCCATATCATCTTATTCCTTTTACACTATAATACACTCTCAACCAGGCTTGGCTAGTAACAGATTACATGTAATCAGGATTATGTAATCAGATTTCTGACCATTTGAAAAAAATATATAATTAGATTACAGTTACAACTCCAATTCCAAAAAAAGTTGGGATTCTTTTCATGAGTTAATGAGTTTGTTAACACATAAGGTTTATCATTTTAAAAATTGCCATATTTTAAAGACGCAATCAAAATGTAATAAAGTACACTTTATACTAAATAGGGAAGCAGCTGCAAAGATTTGACAAAGCCACAACTATTCTTTTTGTCTTTAAATATTTCTCAAGACTTGACAAAGTCTTGAGTGCATTTGGAGCTGAGTGTGCGGCGTTTCTCTCTCCTTCCTACTATGTTCCATCGCCAGCACCTCTGAAAAGTTACGGTGTGCGTTTTCTTCTCATCTCAACATTATGGAGAGCAAAACATGACAACAGAGACCTCAGACTGTTGATCAGCTCAAGTCGTATATCAAGCAAGAAGGAGAAAGAATTTCATTGTCAAAACTTCAACAATTAGATCACTGATTGGTGGTAAACATGCTGCTTTCCCAACTTTTCTGTAACGTGTTGCAGGCATTAAATTACGAATGAGTGTATATTTACAAAATCATTGCATTCTGTTTTTATTGATGTTTCACACAGCGTCACGACTCTTTTAGACTTGCGGTTGTACTTTGTAAAGGATTACTTGACCACTTTCTTGATTATGTATTGCAATTTTAAAATTGTGAAGCTTTTTGATGACAAAGTTCTATTTACTATGAAAAGTGCATCAGACATCTGGTGCTCCTCCCCGGCTTTGTGTCCAACCTGGTGGGAGATTTTATTTGCATTGAAAAGGTTTTGAGATGTTTAAGGACAAAAAGAATATTTGTGGCTTTGTCAGATTTTTGCAGCTGCTTCCATAAGGTGCAACTTGATTACTTGATTACATTTTTGATTATGTCTTTAAAATATGTCAGTTTTTAAGTCCGTCATCTGACCTGGTGGGAGAAAAAAGAACCCTCTGTGCAAAAATAAATTTTATTTGCATTTTGAAAAGGTTTTGTTTAAAGACAAAAAAATAATATTTGTGGAGCTCAAATTTTAGTATAAGGTACAATAGTATTAATGCTTGATTTGGAAGTAATCCAAAAGTATTCAGATTAAATTACATTTTTTTTGTAATGGATTACAGTACAGTATTCGATCACTGGCTACAATTCAACCCTGCTCTCATCTAAAATATCAAAGAAATGTATTAAATTAACGCAGAACTTGGACAAACACATAGAAACAGATCAATTGTTTTTGTTCCCAAAGAAATCTCAAGATGTACTTTTAACAAGAATTACAGTTTAATAGTGAATCTTCTGCAGCTGGGACCAGAGAGATCCATCCTTTTCCCCACAACATCCACAAGATGGTGCCCTGATCAAGGTTCATTTCTGTGGGACATCTCCAGCTGTGTTGGCTGTGTGTTTTTTTGTCATAGCTGCACTTACTTTAAAATATTTATTTTAGAGTTTAAAAAAAATGAAAAATGTGAAATAGTTAACAGATCCCAAAACCCAAATATGAATCCCAACAAGAATAAATGCATATATTACACGTGATGTCATACTAAATGAATAACATACACTTTTAAAAGGTAATAAAGCTTATAAAACTGATTCAACTAAATATGGGGAAACATAGGACATGCTTACTGAACTGTGTGGTGGTAAGTCCTGTGTGAAAAGTACTGCAGGTGTATTGTAAATATTTTATAGCCTCACATTTCATAAAAGATTTATGATGCAAACGACTACTTATGTAGTCAGAGTCTAGTCTAAACTCTAAGATGCAGGGTCGATTTTGTCCGGTTCTTTCACGTGTAAACCGTTTTATCCTCCTGAGTGTCAAACGTCATTAAGTTTTTGAGCTAAACTCTGGAGCCCGGAGCCAACGTGTCTCATATACAGCACACTAGGTCAAACCTTTTTTTATTACTTCTCGGCACACTGACATCAGTACCTGGGTTAAAATAAACAGAAAACCGAGATTCATATAACACACTTGAAACATTTCAGCTCAAGCTCAAGTGGGGGAAGGACTTAATGTTTGTCTCTCTGTTCTATCTGTCCACATCACTATCTCTAGTGTTTTATTTAAGTCATACACACGTGTAAACACCAGCAGGGAGACAAGAGTTCCTCCTGTAGAACCACAGCTCGTGTGACTCTTTAGGATACTTAACAGAGGAGAAACACCAAAACGCTCTTATTGCTCACTTGTTGATCAGCATCCAAACCGAGCACAATTAGAGTGTCAGCGACCCATGACGAAACATCTGTTTTGTATTGTTGTTGGCCGGGTGGTTGCTAGGTCCTCTCTGATCACATCTACTTGTCTTGGCTCTGAAGAGGCTCTGATAACGTAATGCTTTTAGCTAAAACGTCTCTAAAGTGACTCCATAAAAATCGGCTATTACGGCTATTTTCTGTGGAGCAAACAAGGAATAGCTGAGACCGCACCAGCTATTAGATCTTCTTTAGTAGTTCACGGAAAATGTCAACAGAAGGAGTCCAGAAACTATTCTGGGGAGGTTCTTCTCATGTACGGTGGACATTTCACATGATTAATACACTATGTTGTGTTTTGTTGCTCCCTCTTGATCCTAAACTGATTTGGTGGTTATTTTGGGGACAGTGGTTCAGTGCTGAAAACAGGACAGACCTTCTTAGCCTCAGTGCGTCAGTTCTCATGTATGAAAACATTCAGTGGAGACTTTGGTCTTCAGAGATGGTTTGTTTTGTTCGTACTGTATTTAGCCTGGGAACCAGACGAATCTGCGGAGCTCATGTTTTCACTCGCTCTAGAATTAATCTGGAGATGTCCGGCTATGTAAAGTTGAGTTTATCTACAATTTTAAAAAAAAGAGACTTTTTTTTAAGAGAAAATGCATCAAGTGAATAGTTAGACATTTTGGAAAATGCACTGATTCACTTCTGGACAAGAGTTAAATGAGAAAATTGATAAATCATTCATATCTGTATGCTAAACAATATGCTATAGCTGGGAGATGATTAGTTTAGCTTAGCTTAGCTTAGCTTAGCTTAGCATAAAGACATAGGGCATGGCTCTGTCTAAAGCCACTGAAAGCTGTTGGTTTGTACCAGGTCAGGAAGGTTCTGTAGCAGCAAAATCCAGGAGTGCATTTGACTGAGAAATTATGCATTTTATTGCTTATGAATTCAGCTTTTCGTTTACAAGAAGGGACAGTTCACCTCAGTATCAAAGATAGGCCCATAAACATCTATCTTGTTTTGGTGTGAGTTGCAGAGTTTTGGAGATATCGACCATAGAGATGTCTGTCTTCTCTAACACTAAATGGCACTTGGCTTGTGGTGCTCAAAGCACAAAAAAATATGTTTGAAAAATCTAAAAGCAGTGTCTCTTTCCAAAAATCATGACCCAGTTACTCAAGATAATCTACAGACCTTGTTAGGAGCAGTTTCATGTGGGAACTACTTTCTTTCCAGTAGAAAAGATAATAGCTCTGCTGCAGTAGAATCTACCTGAACTACTAACAATCAAGATGGATAAATACAGACCAAAATATGTCATTTTGATTTTGGGGTGAACAATTCCTTTAAAACACCTTTAACACACATCTGCAGTATTTCATACAGTTTCCCCCTCTGGTAATTTAATCAACAACCTTGGAAAAACAACCAAAGTTTACTTAATATGTTGTCAGTTTCAATTTTACCTGAATTCAAATAATCTTCCATTGTCTCTCACTCCCCATTTTAACCGCTCTATTTCCATTACAGCGTGATTATAACACAGTAACCAGTGTATTTATGAGATGACGCAAACATTATTTTCTTCGAGCTGTCCCACTTCAACAAAAGCCGAGCAGAGCATGTGCCTCAATTTAGAGAACATGTTATTTAGTGTAATCAAAGTGATGGGAGTGTCAGCGTCTTTCTTAATTAAATATCAGTCATTTTAATTAAATCAGCCCCTGATCACTGAGGCAGGCTATTGGGTCTGAATTGAATAAGCAAAGTGGGAAAGGGCAATTCAATCTTAATGGCTTAATTTGCTTGAGGCCAATGAAAGCCAGCGTTTATTGTGAGGAAACAGTGTCTACTTTTGGTCATAAATTATGAGGCTTAATGTCAACAATAAAACAGGATGGGCTGTAAACCCCTTTTTTTGCATGCCACCCCTGCTGTCATGTATGCTCCTTTTCAACATGTGCCGACCAGATTTATTTCCAGTAATAAACACACAGACTTGCCTCTCTTACAGTAGAGGTCCCCTAAAGTTTATGGTTTGTTCTGGTAATTTCAAAATAAGAGAGAGCCAAAATGTATATTTTCTAGAGTTACAGTGAAAAAGTGACCAAGAGATTGCTTTATTTCTTCATGTCGTAAATATATTTGTGCCCTAACTGCACGACATATTGGTGTGCCTATTATTAACAGAAAGCACAGAGTGGTAGGCGCAGGCTTTATTTCTTACCTTGACTTTCACCAGCGCAGTATGCAAGCCTATAAAGTCCAGTGTGTAGGATTTACAGGGATCCCTTGGCAGAATATGGCAGAAATGGAATAGATTTATATTTTCATTAACATATAATCCAACACATCCTCATATTTAAATGCCAGAATAGGTTGCATGTCAGTTACTCCCAAAACGACATATACATTTATTTTTTGGGCTTTAATTTACATGATAGCTGAAGTTATGACAGGAAAAGGGAGAGAGAGAGAGAGAGAGAGAGAGAGAGAGAGAGAGAGAGAGAGAGAGAGAGAGAGAGAGAGAGAGAGAGAGAGAGAGGGGGGGGGGAG